>RXPK01001532.1:0-74409 GCA_004143645.1 Protaetia brevitarsis
GATCACTAAGGATTCCGCAAGAAGGAATCTGGACCTGGTTAGATAAGAAAGTAAAAGAAATGGAGGTCGACTGAGAGGTCACCTCACACCCCAAACGCTGATAGGGATGGGATGGTATTTCTCTGATACCTATCAGGCGCAGTAAAAAGAAGTTAAGACATTACTGGATTGGGTAACTGGACACTGTCCTGAAAAAGCATCTATACAACACAGGGCGATAAGCGAACAGTAGTGCAAGAAGACGAACTACAGGAGAAACGAGTTTACATGTAATCTACACGTATAGAAAACTAAAGGTACCACCAAAAGTACTTCGGGAGAGATCTATTGGAGCCTTCGAAGGTCCTCAAGTTTTCGCTGGGCAAGATACTGGGAGAACACCAAGCTGCTCGAGTGGAAATAAGAGAATCAATAGGGATAGTACAATAAGCACCTTGCTCAAGTGCCCGGACATCAAGTGCCCACCCTAACTTTGAATGAATGAATGAAATGAAGTTTTCCATTTCTCTCAGTGCGAAATGTTCATTGGTATTGTAAACGCTTTATCCACGTATAGGTCACCAATGAGAATGGCGCGACGAGTAACTCTTTGTATAAAGGTGGCGGTGATGTACAAGCGCGCTCATTTGACTTGAGACGCCTTAAATGATGCTGTGGGATGCTCTCAGCTCTAAGCGCTTTCTACCCCTTTCTTTCGCACAGCAACCTGCACTCTTTCCTACCTGCGTATCTCACAGGCCATTCTATGTTGGGCGACCTATATTTTGGTGTTATATGTTGAGGGCCGGAAGAGGATTTCTCCTGGGAAAGATTTTGTCTCCACTACTGTGTGACGCTAATGCCATCTCCGGCTATCATCAACCTTGGAGCCGAGTGATCTTAGGCAAAGATATCATATCCTCAGTTTTAAACATGATTAACGCCATTATTGGTGCAAGAGGGAAAATCTGAGCATTAAGCCAAACAAACTACCCCGCACAACAATGTTCGCATGCCACTGTCTTAATCGCACTACCTCCAAGATAGTGTCATCGATTTCCGGAGTCTCGCTAGAAGAAGTTTCCGATGCCCTCTCCTGATTCCTTCATTCTAGTTTTAAAAGTTCATTACACTGGCCCATAAAGTTCCCGCGAGTAAGAGGGAACTGATTGTTCACACATCGTGCTCATCTATCAAAGATTAAGGTGGTTAACTGGAAGGTCGCCAGTTACAGAAGTCCATTCGTGTAGGGTGTACACCAATGGAGCTTCTTCTAGGTGGCATCCATCCCGCGGCACAGATCGCATAACACCACTGGATTAGGGTGGATTGGACTAGTAAAGACTGGTCTTCTATCGAGCTACGCATCTCCATCGGCCTAGTCCGCTACCTTAGGATTTAGGTTTTTAGGTAGTTGTCCCCTTTCGATCGCTCATTAAGCCAGATCTCGCCCTTTTGAACATTTTACAATCGCATAGGAAAATTTCGCTCTACGATGACCGGCACCATTATTCCTAATGTAGACTATTAGCCACGACACGACAGCTAGGTTAGAGGATTTTCCAACTGATTCAGACCGCATTGTTTGCTGCACGGTCATGAGTAGGATGGGGTAAAAAGGCCCGCACTGCGATCGCAGCAGAAGCGCTATGCATAGAAAACTGAGTACCAAAACCGCGGCTGGGTTGGTCATAAGAAAACTAATTCATCCCTCCACGAGAGTTATAATATTCCAACCCCAAAACTAATGCTTATAGTAAATTTACATATAAAATATATGAACATTTTATTTCCATATAAGTTTAACTCCAACAATCTCAGGCTCTTTAAAGAATATTATATCAAAATAGCTCCTTATGCTGTTATGGCCAAATACCGTTCACCAATTCTATTCAAGGTGAAAAGCTTGCATTTGCAGATAATGTAAAATATCTAGGCGTCGTATTTGATAAGACACCATCCTGAAATCCGCATTTGGAAAAGATCACTCACAAGGCGAGGCTAGCCTTATGAACATGCCGCAGGATATGTGGAAAATTTGTGGGCTATCCCCAAAGCTAGTTCATGGACTCTATGTGAAGGTAGTACCTCCAACCATAAACTATGGGGAAATTCCTTGGGGACAAAAGGTGCAACAAGCCAGAGCCACAGCAAAACTTACACCCATACAAAGAATCGCAAGTGTGGCAATAATGGGAGCAATGTCTTCTTCCCCGTCATTGACTGTAGAAGTTCAATCAAAGAAAGGTCAACCGCCACATACTCATGCCTGTGTGACCAACAAACTGCTAGTAGCTAAGCAGCAAATTAAAATCTAGGCAAATCAGAAAGTGCTTCAATACTGAAATATATATAGGGTGGTCCTATCTATTATTGAAGAGAATCATAAAGTAGAGAATATAAACAGTCATCTACAATTAAATTATTATGGAAATATGGAAATTTATAGAAACAAACACTTTAAACAAATTCAAATTTGGGATCTTTAAATTGTATCCTTACAAATCTTTTATTTCATTGGTACTGTTAATGGTATTAGCTTTACGATTGAAGCACGCGTCCAGTGTAGTGACGTTTATTGTAAATTGTTATGTGTGTACCACAGTTTTGAGTATTTTTGTCATTGACTAATGATCTTTGTTCTGCAAACACGGTTTTTAATAAGATAAACTCATTAAAGGGATGGCTGAGAGACATATAATAGGTTTGCAAAAGTTGAAAAAGTTGAAAAAGTTCAAGGGACCGCTGCGAATGAAAAATAAATGATTACATTCGCGATTTAACATACGCGCAGTTTTTATTGGGCCTATAACCCAAATGAAAGAAAAAAAATAATAACTTTCGCGCATAATACTATATTCACAATTGTGTAAACGTTTCGTTAAGAGAATTATTAAAAAAAAAAGAAAAACAAAATAAACAAATATAATTTTTCATAGTGAAATCCATTCAAGCAGAAAACATTTGTTACAATCACGGCCGTTACACGAAAACAACGAAAAGTAAAGGGCTAAAATATTCTTGGTATTGTCGTAGTGCCTAAACATTGCTCGGAGCTCAGACGGATATCAGCACAGCTTAAAATGAAAACAAAGTTTCCGGATTTTTGTCCTTCCTCCTTTCTTTTCCGCAGGCCTTAATTTACGATTTATCCTTGTCGGGTCTTTCGCTTTAAGGCGATTATTTCGGTTGTTGGTTTAAAAAAATAAAATTTCTTATTTTCCGTTTGCTTTTCAAAAAATTTAGAAGCTTGTTTCTGTAATATTCGTCCAGTGTATTAATGATTCGATGAGATATTTTAATATTTTTTTTCTGTGTCGTACTAATTGGGTGTAACAAAGCTTTACGGCAAAATAGATAAATAAAATTCTTCGATTATTTTTGTTTGGCATGCTAGAGTAACGCATTACCTATAATCGCTGTTTTTCTTTACCTGACGGCAACCTACATTGCGCTAGAACTCAGCAAATGTTGATTTAACAAAAAAAAGTTTTATACAAAAATTGTAGAAAATATTATGCTCTACAACTTTGATCATTACATTTTTTTTCGTATTTACAAAAATTATCAAGATATTTTCCAAAAACCAAAAATTGTCTTTTTAATCGACTATATCTCGGTAAATATTAACAATAGAGAAAAACGTTTCAAATGAAAAAGATGTATAATTTCTATAAAAAAGGTCCTTACAATTTTTAACATAAAACTCACCGTTTCCGAGATATTCGCCAAATGGTATTTTTCAAGATGGCGGCTAACGCTAGCGGATTCGGACGACACAAACTTGATTTTATACTTACAGGACACCCTCTGACATAATCCAATCGAAAAATCAATTATAAGGATTTTTTGCGGAGCGAATGTCCGAGCAAAAATCCTGGACTAAATCTGTGAGATACCCCATCTGAAGTCATTAACGATTGTGGATACTATTTGAAACAATATTCAGTTAATTTTCACGTAATTTCCGTAGTTAATAGATTTAATTTTATTTAATCAATTTAGAAGTTAAGAATTCCTAAAGCGTTTGCGTACGCGCCATCTAAGCAATCGTTGCAGAAACCAAAGTTTACAGGAAGCTTGATAGCACACCGTAAATTTTACATACTAATTTTTTCTATTTAATTGTTTTTTAAGTAATCTAAAATAAAACGGAGTAAAAAGGATTTTCGTTTTTCACATTCTGATTTTAAAATTGTAGTTAATTAAGAGAAAAATAATAAGAGAAATTGCCTTTTCTATTTGATAATGATTTATTTACATAGTTATTTCTACACATTACATATTAATCACCATATTTTATTTGTATTCTTAAAACTGGTGTTTCATTTACGTAAATACAAAGAAAATAAGCCCTTGCCGAATCCAAGCCCTGAGAACACAATAAAAGAGTCAAGCCGAATTTATTTAATAATAATAATAACAAAAATATATAGTCTTTATTGGAAGCCCTTACATACTATGTACATAATCATACAACAAAACATAAATTCCATGTAGGAGGTACTTAATAGTAATTAGAAAAACACAGTTGAATAAATATACACGCACCTCCACATAGAAATATCCAGAAGCCAAAAAAAAAAGAAGCCACTATTAGTGTTTTAAAGGACGTACCCAATCACAAGGCGAGGTTCAGAAAAGAATTCTGTTTTTCAACCCGACCTGGATTTTAATTAAATTATATACATTATTGTAACTGCCTAACGTAACTCTAAACCTATTTCCAGTAGAATGATATTCTAACCTTGCGTCTCTCTTTTCGTATGTACGGTGTCTTACTACATACTCTGTGAAACCCTAACCTGCTCCCCCCTCAAGAAAATCTTCAATTTACTCTTAAATGTAGCATCTGGCAGTAGCCTCATAGTATTGGGTATCTTATTGTATTTACTATAGGTACCTATATGGAGAAGGCAAATGAGCGCTGAAATAGTTTGTTTTTAACTATAACTAACAGCTTCTTGCGGGTTTCGCCGTGTGTCAAAACTTTCGCTCGACGTTTCGCTGTTCATACTGACAGCCTCTTCAGGATAACTGAACTGATTCTCCATGGTTCGACATTCTTCTATATACGCCCTGGTGCATCCAACCGTGTAAGTTTCCGCTCCATTGACCGTGACGGTTCGTAGTAGGCTCTTCCACGTGTTGCTAAGGTGGTACCCTTCTTCTCTGTTAACGGTTTTATTCTTTTCTATTTCTATGGCTTCCCTGATGAGTCTTTTCCCGTAGTTCTTGGTGGTAGTTATTACTTTTACATTCTTTGAAATCCATTTTTGTGTCCGGTGTCGTGCATGTGGTTCTGCCACCGCTGATTGCTCGGTCCTTCTTAATCTTGCGTCCTCTCGTGTTCTTTTATCTTATGTCGATGGCTCTTCCTGTTTGTCCGACGTAGCACTGTCCGCATTGGCATGTTATCTTGTAGATACCTCTGTGCGCCCCCTTGGGTATTCTTATCCTTTGGCGGTCGGTAGATACTGCTGGATCGACGTTGCAGTCCGAAGCGTACTTGTACGTTAACGTTTCTTCAAAATTCGGCCTACTTTTTCGGTGACTCCTGCCTATGTAAGGTAAACACGCCATCCTCTTCGTGGTTCTGCTAGTTTTCTCCAGTGTCGTCTTCTTCTTAGTGGCTCTCCTTATGTCGATGTCAGTGTAACCATTCTTCTTTAGTGCTTCCTCCAAATGTATCTTTTCACTGGTAAGATGTTGTTCGTCACTGATGGTTTCGGCTCTGGATAGCAAAGTTTGTATTAATGTCTTCTTCTGCATCGGATGATGGTGAGATCTTGCATGCAGATATCTATCGGTGTGCGTCTTCTTTCTAAATACTGCGTGCTGCAGCATTCCCTCTTTTGTTTTCTTGACCATAACATCCAGGAAAGGGAGATTTCCATTTTGTTTTTCTCCATGGTAAAATTGTATGGCTGGGTGCTGTGAGTTTATGTGTTCCAAGAACTGTTGTTAGTTTTTCTTCTCCGTGTTGCCATATTACAAAAGCATCGTCGACATATCGCAGCCAACACTTGGGTTCATATCGCTGAACTTAGGGCTTCTTCTTCAAATGCTCCATAAACAAGTTGGCTATTACAGTTCTTGGAACACATAAACTACAGCACCCAGCCATCAAGTTTACCATGGAGAAAGAAAAAATGGAAATCTCCCTTTCCTGGATGTTATGGTCAAGAAAACAAAAGAGGGAATGCTGCAGCACGCAGTATTTAGAAAGAAGACGCACACGATAGATATCTGCATGCAAGATCTCACACCATCATCCGATGCAGAAAGAAGACATTAATACAAACTTGCTATCCAGAGCCGAAACCATCAGTGAACAACACATCTTACCCAGTGAAAAGATACATTTGGAGGAAGCACTAAAGAAGAATGGTTACACTGACATCGACATAAGGAGAGCCACTAAAACAAGAAGACGACACTGGAGAAACTACAGAACACGAAGTGGGATGGCGTGTTACCTTACATAGCAGGAGTCACCGAAAAAGTAGGCCGAATTTTGAAGAAACGTAACGTACAAGTACGCTCCGGGACTGCAACGTCGATCCAGCAGTATCTACGACCGCAAAGGATAAATACCCAAGGGGCCACAGAAGGTATCTACAAGATAACATGCCAATGCGGACAAGTGCTACGTCGGACAAACAGGAAGAGCCATCGACATAAGAATAAAAAGAACACGAGAGGGACGCAAGATTAAGAAGGACCGAGTCAATCAGCGGTGGCAGAACACATGCACGACACCGGACACAAAATGAATTTCAAGAATGTAGAAGTAATAAACTACCACCAAGAAACT
Organism: Protaetia brevitarsis; assembly: GCA_004143645.1. Lineage (NCBI taxonomy): Eukaryota > Metazoa > Arthropoda > Insecta > Coleoptera > Scarabaeidae > Protaetia > Protaetia brevitarsis. Next base: position 6,797 of record RXPK01001532.1, read on the forward strand.
ACGGAAAAGACTCATCAGGGAAGCCATAGAAATAGAAAGAATAAAACCGTTAACAGAGAAGAAGGGTACCACATTAGCAACACGTGGAAGAGCCTACTACGAACCGTCCACGGTCAATGGAGCGGAAACTACCACGGTTGGATGCACCAGGGCGTATATAAGAAGAATGTCGCACCATGGAGAATCAGTTCAGTTATCCTGAAGAAGCTGTCAGTATGAACAGCGAAACGCCGAGCGAAAGTTTTGACACACGGCGAAACCCGCAAGAAGCTGTTAGTTATAGTTACACCGGCCGTGAAAGCCTACGCAGTGTTACGCAGTGTTAGTTTGTTTTTATTTGTTCTACACACATGACGAGAGATTGACCCTGATGACGCCAGTACATGAACCGCCGAAAACGAAGGATCATCAAAATCCTACAAACGAAGAAAATTGCCTAAACAACAATTCAAACTAGCTCCCTAGATAACTTATAATTTGCACCTCTTATTTTCCTTCAATATAGGTAATATCCTCGAGATTCATGTTTTCATTTCATTTTCAAGGAATATCCTCACACTTCTATCCTCTACTCTTATGAAGAATAGCTGTCATATTCAAATTGCACCCCACACCTGTGCGGTTGTATACACATATCCGTATATCCGTGTACTAAATCAACTCCTTTCACCTGAACTACATCATAATTTCCCATTGGCTGTAATACACACACACACAATTTCATCGTTTTTTCTCTTTTCTTTCACCGCTAACCTAACCATATTTCAAATGCTAATGTAATTTTAAAGCGCTCACTGATATATACCGTTATTCAAAGTTGGATGGAATTAAGAAGCAATTTGATTTAATACCGGAGGGAAGTGTTTCCTTTTTTAAGCTAAAACCGGTTTCCTTAAGGCGCAACTTGACAAATACCAGCCATTATAAAGCCTAGCAACATAATAACAACTTTCCTGTAATCCACCGCTATGTACATAAATTATTATTTACATTGAACCAGATACTGTGCTTTAGGTAAAGAAGGTCATTGTTACGGAAGCCCTGACCGCCCAAAACCGGGACGCTTATCAAAACACGGATTTAATTTAGGTTTAGCATAATAAACTAAGCCACTTCAAGAAATCAATGCACGAATTCTTGGGGGTATTTCAACTAAAATAACAAATGGTAAAAAATACGTAAAAGCACTGCATCTTTTTATTGTATAACCTTCATTAATGAACTGAACTCTTTCAGATATATTGCGATCCCCTTTGTCTTGTATGTATGTATGTAAGTAGAAGGGTGGTGTTACACTGCGACCTAAAAGATCTATTGTGTCCCCTATTCTTGCTGCTTTACAGCTGGCCTTCCAATCCTATTCCTTTCAGAAAGTGTAGGATGTCAGAGGGCCCCAGTCTAGGTAAGTCTCCCTCTTCGATTTCACATGCTCCCAGGTGCAATGCCCTCGAGTTGCACAGTGCTACGCAGTTTGAGAGGAGGTGGATGGATGTTTCATCCTGTTCCCACCAAAATCTGCATTCAGGATCTTTTTCCAATCCAAGCTTACCTCAGGTGTCCTTTCAAGTCTACAATGGCCTGAAAGTATTCCTGTTAATATGCGAACATTGTTCTTACTCAGCTTGATGCATTCTGTAAACATCTTCCCAGAAGAATTTTACTTACTGCTACTTAGCCCGCCAAAGGGTTCAGGCCCTACAAAAGGCATTCCAGTCCCTTCTTTTGCCGAGGTTATCCGTTTATTTCGTTTCCTTCCACTCCTGTGTGACCCGGAACCCTAGAGAGGGTTACTTTATTTCTTTTGCCTAGCTCATTTAATTCCCTAGGTATTCCAGACCATCTTGGAACTGATTTCATATGAGCTTAGCGCCTTGATGGCTGCTTGACTATCAGACATGATGATAATCTCCTGCTTCCGATAGTTCCTATCCATATTGAACTGAACACATCTTCCAATAGCGTGTATTTGCGCCTGAAATATACTTGGGTATTTTCCCAAACTTTCGAATTTGTAGTTCTTGGCCCATATATTCCTATTCCAGTTCCTTCTGTCGTTTTGGAGCCATCAGTATACCATTTGATGGCATTTCTATTCAAGTTCAAGATGGCGTTATGATCCACTCGCTCCTGTTACTTAGTTTTATGGTGAATTCCTTCACAAAGCGTCCCCTTTGTCTTAAAATACGCTCTCTATAATTTGATCTTCCTCGCTGTACTTGTTAGTTTCGTAATTCGTATCTGACCCTTATTGTACCAGGTTTTCAAGCGCTTTCCAATTTTTTGTGTCTCTCCTTGCCTTTCCTCTCCAACGTTCCATCACTGGCATTTAAAGAAAGTATGTTCTACTGAGTCAGTCAGTCTTTACAGTAGGGGCAGAAGTTCATCTGCAGGTATCCATTGAAGTATCATCTGCCAAAATGGTAGCCTCCTCGCATGTTTGCAGAGACCAGAGTCTAATAACCATTAATCTCTTGGTCCTCTCAGCTATTCTTCTCCCCCCGATTGTTTGTCATTTTTCAAGAATTAGTGTCCTAGTGAACTCTTTCCTACCCTTGTTTTGTATTATATTGACTCGTCAGATGGCTAAAAATGGGAAAATAGTGGCCCATTAATTAATAAACCAGTCATCTGTTAGCACTGGCCCCAAACCTTCTGTAAGGTCAGAAGATGGCGCTAATGTTAATTGCAAGACCTTTTTCTTGAATAACAATATTGATATATTCTGTGCAGTAGAACACTGCTATGCATGTATGTATAAATATATTAATTAAATTCAGTATTGGGAAGCAATATGAATTTCCTGGAATACATGTTGTGGATTTAAAAATTATCATAATACGCACGGGAGGCACACAGTCCTTCGCGGCATCAAGAAGAGGCTCTTCAGAGGAAAAATGAATCTCATGGATCGCGACCCCTCTCGCCATCCTCGATACAGCAGACCCCGAGAGCCGGAACCATTATAGCCGCTCTAAACGCCATCTCCTCCACGAACAGATCCAGGGGAGGACACAATAGGGGCTTCCATTGCCGCGTCGGCGTGGTGCGCATTGCCCCTGAAATGCTAAGGCATGCTATGCGCTGGACATGCATCAGATCATTCCTGGCTACCACTCGTCTCACCCTCGGCCACCAGACGAGGACACCATAAGTTAGCATGGACTCAATTATGGCAGTGTACAGCCACAAGGTAATTTTCGGGGAGAGCTCCCAAGTCCTACCCAGCAAGCGGCGACACTGCCAAAAGGCCTTACATGCTTTCTCGGCTTTTGTTTTGACATGTTTGCTTCAGCTCAGTTTTCTGTCAAAAGTGATACCCAGATACTTGACTTCATCCGAGAAATCGAGAATCGAGAAGTTTTCCCACCTTTCTTTTGCTAGTAAAGAGTACCATCTCTGATCTGATATCTGGCTTTACAGAAAGGCAACGTTCTCTACACCAGTTTTCGAGAGACCTTAGAGGAGTGTGCACCAAATCTTCCATCAATGAGGATCGTAATATCGTCCGCATATGCAATTGTGTAGAAGCCAGATGTGTTCAGCTCATGAACGAGGTCATCTACCACAAGGTTCCACAAAAGTGGTGACAAGACGCCTCCTTGGGGACAGCTCCGATCTACGCGCCCCCTCACACTGGCACCTCCCACACTTATTTCTATTGCCCTTTGCTCCAACATATAGAGTAGCCATCCTACAAGGGCTGGCTCAACACCGTGCCTGGCTAGGGCACTGAAAATAGTGTTCACAGATGCTTTATCAAAAGCTTCTTCTATATCTAGGAATACACTCAGGGTAGACATTTATAGAAATATGAGTTTAAAAGTACATATTCTATTCTCACATTTGGATCAGTTCTCAGAATATCTCAATGCAGTGAGTGAAGAATAAGGTGAAAGGTTTCACCAGGATATTCGGAAAATAGAACGACGTTATCAAGGTAGATGGAGCATATCAATGATGGCAGACTATTGCTGGATGTTACAACGCGATAATCTGAGCAACAAAAAAGCTACTAAGCGCAATTTTCATACAAAAAGTAGAAGATATTAAGTTTGATGGACAACAAAATCACATAGGTTATTTTTTTTTGGAAATATACCTTCATTTTAGATAACGTCTTATATCCAATGATCAATCATTTGCCACTTATCGCTAAACAATTGTTGTTTGATATGTACAATAAAATATATCTAGAAGGTGATATGGTGCAAGAGTTAAAAGATACAGTTGTTCCACTACTGAAACCTAATAAATCAGCTGATAGGCCCGATAATATTCGCCCTATTTCTTTGTTATCATGTATATTTAAAGCCCTAGAGAGGCTTATAAAATTTCGTTTGGAATGGTGGCTGGCAAGCAACAATTTGTTGACGAACCAACACTATGGCTTTAGACCAGGTTTTAGCACACAGCATGCGCTTTCACAATTAATTACGGACATACAAATAAATCTTACTCAAAATCAGTATGTCGCCGCTCTTTTCTTAGATATTAAAGATGCTTACAATCACATAAATTTGCAACATTTGCAAGAAATGTTGGAAAAATGTAACATTCCAGATCACCTTTGTTGTAATATTGTAAACTTGTATAAGAGTAGGAAATTATATATAAGAGGGCGAAACAATTCACTCTTGGGCCTAGGTATGTGTCTAGAGGTATTGCGCAGGGCTCGGTACTAAGTCCGCTTTATTTAACATATATACACATGATTTGTCAATACCACATATGAAAATCATTCAATATGCGGACGACTTTGTTCTATGCGGAATGTAAAAAATATAATGAATGTGAAAAAATTCTCAATCATGCAATGGCTATGTTCAGGCAATGGTGTGATAAGAAATGTTTTGAAATTTCTTACAATAAATGCAATTCGTTGATACTTACCCGTCATTGTACACCTGAAATCCAACAGTTATGCTTAGATAATATTAATGTTCCAGTTAGAAACCAGGTCAAGTACTTAGGAATGACTTTGGACACTAAGCTGAATTGGAGGAGTCATATAGAAACAAACAGTTGGCTAAACAAGTAAAGCATGCAATATTTTAAAAATAGCAAGTAGAGTTTCGTTTGGTGCCGATAGGCGGACTTCTTTACTTATTTATAGAGCCTGCATTAGGTCTATAATAGATAATGGCAGTATGTTTTATGGTGCAGCCTCCTCAGCATTACTGAAACGCCTGGATATTGTACACAATAATGCACTAAGATCATGTTTGGGCGTAATGAGATCAACGCCAGTGCAAGCATTATATGTAAAAGCGAGAGAACTACCTCTTGCTTTACGGAGGGAATTGATAACAGGCAGATTTGTGTTAAAAGTTCGAGCACTACAGAACAGTCATCTACTTCATCGCTTTTGTAGATTAAACATGTATGACTTAACGGGAAAATACTGGTCAAAGAAAGCGTTTACGGATACTGCTAGTTTATCTTTAAATATAATGACCAGTAAATCGTCCGTAATCTTTGATTTTCCATTAGATCATGTTCTTTGCATACCAAAGGTAATATATCCACCATTCAGTAATAATTTCATTCAGAATAAAATCGTTTATTATGGAATAGTTGATAAATATAAGAATTACATACATATTTATACGGATGCTTCAAAAAATGACAGGTGTACAGGATTTGCAATATACATACCAGTATCACATACACAAATAAAAACCCCCTTACCAAAAGAAGTTAGTATATACACAGCAGAAGCTATCGCCATTATAACTGCGCTGGAAAATGTATCAACAAATAATAACAACAATTTCTTGGTCTTCACCGATGTGTATTAAAAAGCACTGAAAATATTAATATGAAAGCCTCTCCGTATATTGGTGAGATAATCTCTTTATATAAAACTTTAATTGATATATGGGTAAAAACATAATTTTCATTTGCATAAAAAATCATTCCAATTTGGTATGTAACGAAATTGTTGACAAGCTTGCCAAAGAAGCTAGAGATAGTGGTAGGCCGTACCAGCACAGTGTACCATACACGGACGCCCGTTTAGAACTTAAGTCAAAATGCGAATTAATGTGGGAAAGGCAATATCAGATGGCATACCAGGAAAGACCCACCAATTATTATCTTATTTAACCGAAAATTAAAAATAGGCGTTGGACAGATGGTGTATATGTTAAGAGAAATATGTATGCTCTAATTACGAGACTAGCATTTGATCTTGGTAGATTTCCCGCACACCTTAAAAAGATTAAGATTCTGCTCAGAACGGGCTGATACAAATCATATATTATTTGGCTATCCAGAAACGATAATTAAAAGTAACATCTTATATAAAGATTTAATAAGGATGGAGTTCAGGCACCAATGAATATTAATCATATTTTTAACACACAAAATGTCAATATCTTCCAGCGTCTACATAGTTTTTTAAATGAGGCAGGTATTAAAATTTAGATTGAGTTTTCCTTTGTAATTGTTCCTTTGTGGATATGATCCTTTTATCCTTATACCTTCATTTTTATTTTGTGCAATAAATGTGCATTATTTTTTTCCCTTTTTTTTGCAATTAGTAAAAGAACCTTACGTGATAAATAAAAATGAAAAGGAAATTCATAATCGGGATCCCGAAATTGTATAAAATTACTTGTCGAAATTTAAACATCTTTCAAAAAAATATTTTTTTTTGTAGATCTATGTAATAAATCAAATTTAAAATAATATACATTCTAGACATCTCATCACAACTATAATTTTAAAATTCATCTCTTGTTCTCGTTTCATTTTGCAGAAGTCGACAACGTTCTCATGCCTCGTCCAGAACGAATTAGTCTCCTCCGAGATGAGAATATCGGTGAACGTGGTGTACGGTAATTCGCCCCTGACGTGCCTCGGGGAGGGTCACTTGAACGTGCTCTGGCCAGAGACCGCCGCCGGCACCGAAAGTTTACAAGAGTGTCCCCGCGGCTATACTGGTATCGCTAGAAGATTTTGCAGCATACAGGACGCCGGACAACCGAGCTGGCAAATGCCCGACTACAGCGATTGTACACGAAATTCCCTGCTGGAGGTGGACGCTACCGTAAGTCGTTGGAACTAAATTATAGCGGCGAAGACCGATATTGAACAGTATCGTTTTATTACCGCATCGAAGTGCAACATGCACCGATAGATGCACCCGCAAATTAACGAGTTCTAAGCACGAGTTCGGTAGCAATTCCCAGTAATGTTGTTTACGCTACTAGTTTATAACAAAATGGAAATTTATGCATAGATATCGAAATTATTTTCAAATAAGTCTGTAATTTTTATAGTTATTTGCATATGTATTAAAATGAACTCCGTAATAAAGTCAACTTATTATTGCTCTGTCGAATTAAACAATAATCCAGACTGATTTTAAAAGCTCTATGTTATAACTGTACTGTTTTATGGTTTAAGCTATAAAAATTCTGAAAGTTGTATGTAATAACGTATGAATTCGTTTTATGCTACCTCTATGGCATAGAATAAATTAATTTTAGTTACATAATTTAAAAAGTATACACAAACATTATGATTATAAATATGCAGAGTTAGGCAAATATATCGATCCATTCGAATATCTTTAATATGGATAGTTTGGTCGTCAATTCTTGTTTTCATAAAACGTTAAGTTTTTCTTACTTTCCTAGTATCAAAATTATATCAGGTATTTGTAAACGTCATCGTCAGTTGGCCTGGCGCGGCGCGGCGCCTCCACCAAATGTCACATGCGATATACACGTAGGGAATGAACATAGGGAAAAGCTCCCGCTTGGTACCATATCGTATAAAATAATTAAAATATACAGTCTGGCCCACTTGAAAACGGGACATCGGCCGATTTTTACCATTTTGTTTTTAAATTGTAGTGCGTGAAACACTGTACTGTTACGGGGTTCGCTCGCTCTCAAGCGTAAAGTCTTGGATCGAAATAATTTGGTTCGACACACAAATTTTTTGATGACACTGTATATTTAACAAAACAAATTAAATTCAAGATAAATAAAAAATACAATAAATTACAATAAAACAACTCTTAACATAGGTTACGATGATAATATATATTTTGATGTTCGGTTTTAACCTGTATACTTAAATAATAAATTAAACTATTAATTATGATATAATTCCGAAATATAGAGGTTAGGCTTAATATCTAGGTTAATAATGTTGGCCGGAAGGTTTATGTCATGTGATCGGATTTTAGAAAAATGAATAAAATAAAATAATGAAATATTGATTTGGTGCAAAGAAAAGAATAATAAAACTAAAATATGACTTTTCTGGTAAATTTCTTGGCGTGTGGGTGTATTGCGTCGGGGATGGTTTGAGCGCGTTACGCTGATGTCAAGGCGTGGTCCTCTTTCGAATTCAACGATCCGGATTTGGTCTCCCAAACTAAGTACTTCGTTCACCCTCTTGGTTTCACTCAACGCCAAAATAAAGTGGTAGTAGGTAATAGTAGTAATAGTAGTAGGTCCTAAAATAGGATCGGATTACTAAACAGATAAAATTAACAAGAGAAGTCCGCTTACCAGTGACCTAAGATGACGCCATTAACAAAATGGAATGCCGGCTAGACGCTGCTGTTTCAAAACCCTTTTCAGGAATATCGATGCAATGGACACAAATCTCCTGACAGCCCCAGGTAAAACGAACAAAAATGCACTCGATATTAGAAGTTTCTCGCGCGACAAAATCCCACAATGTGGTCTAATTGAAATTTGCACGGAGCAACTTGAACAGCGCGTCTAAGATGGTGTGTCGCCTGTGCGTCTCCCTTACTTAGCGAGAGGGCGGAAATCGGAAAATACAACGTGAATCAAAATAAGTCACTGACAAACTTAATAATGCGAAGTAATTTACACAAGAGAAAAAGTTTTAATGAATGAAACTTGAACTAATAACTGAAGAATGAAAAGCAAATTTAACTGACAATGAATTACTAATTAATTTGGAAATAAATAACGAAAATGAGACATTAAATTGAGCAAGGAGTTCGAAGCCTCACTGCTAGATGGCGTTGCAGGGTCTAATTCTTAAATTAATGAAATAAAAAACCCATTGTATTTAGCCTTACCTCTGCATGCGGGGCTCTATGGAGGTGGACCTTTTCTTCCCTAGCTACTCATGGGATCAACCATGTAGGAAGCATGTTTATTAGCGGGACGACACCGCTAATAAACAGGAATTAGAGCAGGACCGCTGACGAAAGTGGATTATTCTGACCAATTGTCCCGGATGAAATAAAAATATCTGCAAGGGAGACGTTCGCTACTCACATCTCTCCAAAAATAGTGGAAGCAAGCAGTTAGTGTACTATGTGAGCTATTGTTTTCATCTGCCTACTGTCGGGGATAATATAATCTTACATACATCCAAACGCGTATAACTCGAAAACTATCACATATAACCGTCTAGCGTCTGGTATAAGCTTACGTTGATTTTCGACATATAATGCAGCCACATAACAGTATACAGAGTATCTCCTTAGAGTAAGGAAATATGCTAAAATTTATATTTTTGTGGACACGCTGTATAACTTTTTAAATTACCTTTCTATAGACTATTTGATCACAAAAAAGGCCATTATAACCGATTTCTGAAATTCGATAAAATAAGCATAACATACGTCATTCCACGTTTATTGAAACACCCTGTGTATAAATATCTATACCAATTGAAAGGGCTAACTGAACAGTACAAGCCCGCCATTGAAACTTTTTTTCTATCTCTTACCGTTTAAAAGTTTTTCAGAAAAAAAAAAAAAACAAATTTGGGCCAAATTGCAAGGGTGAATTGCACCCCTAAAGTTGAAGTTCCGCAGCAACGGGAAGCGTCCTTGAATAACACTATGAAATCTACAAACTGACAAAGTTTCATTAAAATCTGCGATTTACAGTTCGCGATGTTCTCTTGTAAGTTCAATTGTTCAGTTATAGCAGTTTGCTGCTGTGCGTTTGTGTACCATAGCAGAGATGCGTCAATGATCGTGGGTCTGATCATGGTGAAGTATGTCCAGTACACCATATTAGGTCTTAAGTCCCATGTTTTTCCACGAATTCTTGTAGCCAAGATGAGTGTTTCCTACGACCTGGTTTTTTGTAAATGCTAAATTAAATTAAATCTAGAATTATTGCTGTTAATTACAATTGAATAAAAATTATGGAGAAATTGCTGAAATACACATATAAAGGCGAAATTCATTAAAACTTATATCAATGGTTTTATATAAACATATGACTGAATCTAATTTACCAGGACACTTAAGAACTATAGCCTGCCTTAATCTTAGAATATTTCAGCTCCCTTTTTTGGATTCACATCTGCCTAGTCAGACCATGCAATCCGTCAACATAAGCACGAGTAGGCCATATGTTTAATAATACAGACGATGTAATTCCGTGAAAGGTTTCTTGTCGCTTGCTAACAATGTATGTTAGTTCCAGATGCGTAAAGCGCCTATAGAATGAGAAAACTGTTCTTACGAAAAAATTTAGTTATATCGATCCAGCTTATGTGATAAAATCTACAAGAGTCTTTAAGTAAAAGTGAAATTACTTTCCATTATTGTATATAATACTAAAACTAAAGTTCACAATTTCTGTTTGCTATAATATTCTTAAATTAAACATTTATATAAAATTTTTGAAATTTCTAGTTTTAAGAAGTAAGTTAATGCGTAAATGGATATGTACGCAGTTTGGATAAACTAGTTATATATAATATGATCGATTCTTTAATAATTTCCAAATTATCGTGAATATAATTATTAAGTTCAGCTTTCTGGAAAATGATTTAAACAAGTTAATATTTACATTCGGCATTGTTTCCAAATACACCGTATATTTGTAAATTTTCCATTGAAAATTCTATACTTTTCCCGGTTGAGTTGCGCCCAATAACATGTGAGTGATGATCGCCGTTTTAACAATTTCAATCAATTTGCAAATGCGGTTCAGAGTTACGTGCAGGCCAATTAACGAGATCGGTAAATCATATTTGTTCCGTAAATTTCGAAAATTACTGCAATAGGGTAACTGGTGTGATTGAGTGAATTATGTATCCATTGCATAATGCAATGCCGTAAATTTGAATAGTTAGCGTGAAAACAATAATAGCAATAACAATTTATCAATTTCTTTTTATCTGAAACGGATAAAAGTATCTAAGCGGAAGTTGTAAATGGTAAATCACAGTTGATGAATAGTGCTTTACCTACACAATATAAAAAATAATAGTAGAATTAACTAAAACAGTGTTTTTTTTTTTTGTAAAATGTAAAAATTTGCTTTGCTTTTCGTATTATTGTACACCTATGTATGTATGCATTGCATGTATATATTGCAAGGGTGATATTACACTGCGACCTAGAGGATCTATTGTATCCCCTGTTCTTACTGTTTTACAGCTGGCCTTCCAATCTTATTCCTTTCAGAAAGTGTAGGATATCAGAAGGTCCCAGGTTAGGTATATCTCCCTCTTCGATTTTACGTGCTCCCAGGTGCAACGCCCTTAAGTTGCACAGTGCTACGCAATTTGAAAGGGGATGGATGCCATCCTGTTCCCCAATATGCTCCAGTCGTGTTGCTCCACCCTTTGTTCCTTCCTTGTGAGGTACTCTTACTTTGGAAGTGGAAGACTTCTTATGGAGGTCCTGCTCCAATTTCTGTGTATTAGCGGTGTCGTCCCGCTAATAAACGTCCTTCCTCCATGGTTAATCCCACGAGTAGCTAGAGAAGAAAAGGTCCACCTCCACAGAGCTCCGCATGCAGATGTAAGGCTAAATACAATGGGGTGCGCCACGTGCCCCAAGGTTGTACTAGTAAACTGGTCTTCTATCCAGCCACGTATGCCATCAGCCTAGTCCGCCACCTTAGGATTTAGGTTTTTGTTGAGGTTGTCTCCTCTCGGTCCGTGCAGTTAAGCCAAGACCCCCCATCCCTTTCGGGACCTGGTTTAACAGTTGGGCTTTCGGTAACCGAAAGCAACAACTGGCATCGTTGTAGAACCCTGTGCAAGCCCTTAACCACGACACGACAGCTCGGGCGAAGGAGGAATGGTTCACGGCAACGGTCTTCATTCACCCTGCTCCAGTTTTAAGCAGAGAGGACGAACTTATATCCGCCACTAATCATCTCATCTTGAACGAACCCTGGCAAGATGGCCTTTCCCCTATCCACCATCTCGGGGACGCGCCTGGTAGGTACTCCCAACCTCCAGGATTGTACACCTAGCTAATTCTTTTCGTAAAATTATTTGTTTGCTTCTTCGTTAATAGTTTAATAAAACTGGGAAATGATGTTCTAAATAAAAAATCACAGTTCATGAATAATACTTTACTTACACAATATAAATAATAATAATAATAATTTAAATAAAATTCTTGAGATTAGTGTCCATATTTTAGTTCCTCTTAATTCAAATTGACATTGTTATCCTGACGTTTCAACGGAATTTCGCCTTTTGCTAAGGTATATTTTACAATTTATTTAGTATTTGATGACCTTCTTATCTCCCAACCTTACACAATTATTATTTTTAATTGAGTCACAATTTTTTATACACCTTTATGTTTTTTTTTGATTTTAAAAAATAACAATTGCAGACAACACAAACATTTTAAAGTACAACTACTTAGTTGTTTAAAATGTTTGTTTTTCATAATTCTTGTTTTTTAAAATCAAAAAATAGTTTTAATAGAGCTTTTTTGTACAATATGATCAATTAAATTCACCCTCTAGCAAGCCATGATCTTATTTTCATTTCTTTCATTTCATCATGTTAGTATGACATCTGTCATTTATAGGCACTATATTGGTTTATTGACACTCAAAAATGTTTACAATAAATCATAAAGTTTTTATTATCGAATCATACCTTAGAGATGCAGTAAAATTAGAAAATGCAGAATGGTTGTACTCTTTGCAGCCATGTATAGAAGAATTTCGGGCAGAATTTCCAAATTTTCAGTAACATACGACAGTTTTCGGCAATTGATGCAAGAATCAGTTTCGTAAAACAGGGTCTGTGTTCCGAAAACCAGGCAGTGGTAGACCATTAAAATGGACAATTAAAAATATAGCAGATGTTGAGGAGCGAATAAACCAATCACCTAAGGAATCGATTCGTAAGCTCTCACAGCAAACTCAACTTTTTTTATGGAATATGCCATACAATCCTTAAAAAAGATTTTCAAAAATTTCCATACAAGTTTCATTGCGTGCAAGTGCTCTTACCCAATAATCACGTAACCCGACTTAATTACTGTCAATGGTTTTTGGGCATGATGAATAATGACAACGTTCTTGACAAATACTTTTTCTCGGATGCATTTTATGGTTTAATTTATCAGGATATTTAAATAAACAAACAATGTGCATCTAGTCTAATGAAAATCTACATGAAATTCTCGAAACACCCGCATGTTCCAAAAATAAGCGTTTGGCTTGCTGTTTCACGCAGAAAGATTATTGGTCCAATATCCTTTAATAATACCGTAAATGCGGAACGATATCGTAAGAATTTATTACAACCATTTTTAAATCAATTACATGTTGATGAACTCCGCGAGAGATATTTCCAGCAAGATAACGCAACATCCCATAAGACATTGGAAACGATAGAATTAATACATGAAATCTTTGGTTAATCTATTAGTAGACTTTCCACCACAATCTCCAGGTTTGACAATTATGGATTTATTCATTCATCTACACCTAAAAAATAGAGTATTTACAAATCGTCCTCATCCAATTAAAGAACTTACTAAAACTATCCGAAATGTCTGTGAGGAAATTACACCACATAATTTAAGGAAAGCTTTCAGTAATATGAAACAAAGAGTAGCGTTATGTACTTATAGAAAATGATGGAGTTCACTTTGAACAGTTATTGTAACTGTTTTTTATTCTTAAACTTGTATTTAATCGTTTATCAAAACGACAAATCTTAATCTGCCAACGGTATAACTTAACCTGCACCACATACATACATGCCACAGAATAAGCCAGCTTACACGTTTTTATCAAAACAGGATATTTTGGAATTGGTATACGAATTTATATAGTAGTGTGTTCATAGACGTGATCCATGTGATGCAAAAATATTAATACTTTAATATATTTTTTGTATGTGCAGCACGTGTTAGTTTTGTACCATATTTATATATTTAGCAAACACCCAATCAACAAATAGAGATTCCAAATGAATATAATTTGTACAATACAGTAATGTGAACGTTTACTTAATGAATATTCTCTGCTTTCACTAGCTTATGCGGCTACAGCATTTGTAAAATTAAAACTCGCATTAGCAATGCTCCCCAGAATTATGTAATATGAAAATTTATGTGCTACTACTGGTGCATCGTATACAGGATTTTTAGTGCAATTATAGGCTCATCGATCTTGATAAAGTCAAGGTAACGTTCTCTATATCATAATTTGTCCAATTACTGTGCTTTATAAACTATGAAATCCCCGGAATCGACTATGTAGAAAATTTATATTTATAGGATTTAATCTAATCTGATTGCTCTGATGTTGACATCACAAATTCATTTCGAAGAATACAGAGAATCTTTAATGACATAATCTATTAAGTAGGTACATGTAAAATCAACACATTCATTAATTAATTTCATTATTTTCAGTGAACCGATAGAATATGTAACCAGGCCAGGCTCATAGTCTATTATAGGAATCACCATACTAACAAGAGTAATGGAAGGAGAATAATACTAAGAACGGGCTCGAGTTTCTGCCAACCAGGCGTCATCAGCGCTCCTTCGAGTGTGTAAACCCACTTTTATCGCTCTCACACCAGCTTTACGTACACCCTCTCGGTGAAAAGAGTTCAGTTGTGCACTAGGACACATGCCAATAATACAATGAACCGATAGAATATGCCATCAGACGAGGCTCATGAACTATCCGAGCTAGATCAACGACTGCAGTGCCAGCTTTATGCTAGGGTCGCTTGCGGGTGAGAGTTTGACATGTGTCTCTTAGGGGGTGCACAATTTGAACTCTTTTCATCAAGAGGGTGATTGTACGTAAAGCTTGAGATGTGAGAGCGATGAAGTGGGTTTATACACTCGGAGGAGCGCTGATGACTCCTGGTAGCCTGAAATGGCAGCATATCCTGTCGGTTCATTGTATTTAGGCATTTTACTTTGGTGCTTCATCGTGTCATGCTAAGCCATTCTTGAAATCACGATCATATGCAGCAGTATCTGTGCTAATGTTTAACAATAACTTCATTCTAATTACTCTAACCAATAGTAATTTTTATTTTATACGTCTAATGCTGCTCTCCAATACTTATGATTTAACACCAATTTATGCTGTTAAAGAGTATGAAATATTCGTTTACAAATACTTACCACCTACTAACTTCACGCGCGCTCTGAAGAAGTTTCTATCGCTTGTTGCCGTAAGTTATTCTAATATTCCATTGTTGCGAGTGCTTCGCACATTATGTTTAAATTTTTATATGTGATACATATAAATGATTAAAAATAAAGGTAGTTTTAAAAATTTCTTAACAATTAAAACGTTGGAAAAGGTTGAGTTTCATGCAATTTTGTAGTTGAATGCTTAATGAAATCGCAGCGAAGATGATAGCACAAACATGTAAAATTAGGCACATTACACAGTGTTGTCCTACAGCAAAGTGAAGTAGCATTCAGTGCCCAAAAGCGTAGTAATGTGTTTTTATATATTTTCGTCTCAATTCAAATAATGATAAAATGAAATATAAATAATGAATGGGGTTGCATATGTAATAGTGTATTATCGGTAAACATGTTCCAATACCACCAATTTAAAGTCTCTAAAAAATACAACAACATGGTAAAAGATATTAAAGGATATATTTATACAAGTTACAAAAGATAGCAAGAGACACCCAATGCCCATAAATTCCTATACTACCAAAGGTGAGTGGAACAGACTCTAGATTGAATTTTGACTTGTTCGATAATTGTATCAAAGTAGTTACATAATATTACGGCTTGAGGACTCAGGACTATAACTGACTACCTTCATGATCTAATATGTCGAAACCTAGAAAATCAGCATAAATGGAAACTTTGCAAAATGTTTACAAAAATCTGGTTTATATTTCGAATAGACATCTTTTGTTTTAGGCAAAAAAAATGAACGAGATATGAAAACCCGGAAAAACAACTATAACTGATTTTGCTGTTGAATTAGAGTCAAGCTTAATGCCGTAAGCCTTTAATTTATCGACTACCTACTGCATTCCGTACCATCACCTCAACTTCTTTAATTTACTTAGTGGCTATCATCAATCACCCATCAATTACCCTTTGTACATTAGATAGGTATATTCGAAATAAATCCGATATTATTTGGTTACTAATCAGAATTTCACCAGGCTCTATCCATAACCGCATGTCATGTCAGAGGAAATTTATGCAGCGTAAGGTAACTTGGAGCGTTACTATCTGTTAATATTGACTATTGGTAGTTACACCTCAATTTCAACATTCCGTATCATCTATTTGTCTCGTAGATCTGGAGATATGCTTGTTCTGTTTGCACTTCGAACCGATAGAGTTCTAAGATTGAGATTTCGGACTACTGCGCGTAAATATACATCCTTATATTTTTATAAATCATCAATAATTATTTTTGTTAGGTTCAATATTTAACTTCAAAGAAAGGTTTTTTGCTTTATGTATAAGTTGTAAAGATTACTGATTGCGTTGTTACACACTCAGTAATCTAACTTCTGCTGCACTACTTTTTTTTCCTAATTACTTGTTGCAATTTCCAGAAAATATCTATCCAGTTTAAAAAACCTCATATCTGAAAAATTTCCATCGCCAGAATCATCACAAGAAATATAATATTTATTAATTTCTGTTCCTATAAATTTCAAACGAATCTCTTTCGTGTGTTGATGTTTGCACTCTATTTTCGGAATACATTCATCATCACCCCTTTGCTTAGAATTTTCTTTCATTGCGCTCACGTTCCTAATTAGGGGAAGCATAATGCTCGTTAACTATTAAGGTTATTCCCCGGTGTAAAGCAGTCTTTTTTTTCCTTTCTACCTGGTTTAAACAGTACTAGTTAATTAAGGCAACCTTCACTCTTCCCTTCATAATTCTTGCAGCGTCTCTTATTACTTCCTAAGCAAATATTCTACTTTGAGTGTGCCTGTTCTGTTACGAAGTTGTGATTTTAAACTAGTCTTGTTTAAGATTTGAATATTCTATTACAATGCAACCCTTGTTCATTTACACAAGAAAGTGTAGGTATAATGTAATTACAGCAACTTTAATTCGGTGAAGTAAAATAAAGTAAATTTTATTTCGTTGCAAAAAGAACGTACAGAAAGTGTCGATAAAAGTTTGAAGAAGAAAATTCATACTTTCTTTATTTATATACTGAGCTACAGAGAGAAATATTGAAGAAGAAATCATGTGCTCTTTCATTTCATTCGATTACTGAATGTCCAGACACCCACAGTAAAGTGAGTTAATGAGTCCTATCAAGCTACTCAGTTCTTAAATACATTTCAAAACTAGTGTTGAGTATATCATAGGGTTCGCCCTATTTTTATAAGCCCTCTGATTGATTTCTCTTGCATAATGCAATATTAGGTCTTCTACTTGAAAGACGGTAACATATTCTCTTAGTGGAAGGGTGAGCATTGTGTTTCACATCTCTCACTATAGATTCTAATTCGACGACCTTTTTCGGTTTTTGATACGTCTCTAAACTTGATCAATTCCCCAAATAAATATTACAGGTACATAAACGATAAACTTACTTTTACGCGTAGCAAAATATTGAGAATTGGTCCTGTTTGTGAAATCGTAGTAGACTAAACTTCAAGTTCGCATTTTTTTTGGGTATCTTAAAAAATGTAACACGACAATCTCTATAATTTTGTAAAAAAAAATCAAATCTGTATTCCTTCAAGTAAAGAAACTATAAGGGTGTCTTCATACTAACAATAAGTGCGACACACTTTATTATTATAAAATATTGTTATTGATTAATTGAAGTATTTGTATTTAAACTTAAATAAAATAAAGAGTTACAACGTTAACAGGGATATAGAACAGTGCATAAGGAAGGGTAAAGAGTCTAAAAGGAATAGGAACAATAACATTAAAGAACCGCTGTTTCCGCACGAGATTCAAGAAATGTCATTTTTTAAAGTTGAGTGTGATATCTTACACTATGGGAATAGTTCATATTTGGTGGTTGTAGATTATTTATCAAAGTGAATAGAATTATTAAAGATACCTAGGAAAACATCTGTAGCTGTTATTAATGGTCTAAAATCAGTGTTCGTTACACACGATACCGTAGTTGCTAAAAATATGCCAATGAATTCCGGAAAGTATGAGAAATTCGCAATAGAGTGGAATTTTAGCATTTGAATCCCAAGCCCTTTGTATCCTAGATCCAACGTATTGGCAGAAAGAGCTATTCAAACGGTTAAACAAATGTGAAAAAAGTGTGAAGACAACCAATTGGCCCTGTTAGAGTATAGAAATTCCGATTAGTGGACTTAACAAGTCGCTAGTAGAAATGCTAATAACCAGAAAGTTGAGTATAGTTGTACCAATACCAACAAGACTGCTAAAACCAAAAAGTGTGGATCATTCGATTGAACATGAAAGATTGAAAAACAAAATGGACAAAAGTTACTATGACAAACATACGAAGGCCAAGGAGGAGTCAGCCAAATGAAAAATGTAGTAGTGAGAACAGATAAGATCTAGGAATCAGGTAAATCAATAGAAAAATATCAAGATAAACCACGATCTTATTGGGTTGAAAGCAAAAGCGGAAATACAGTAAGACGAAATAGTTACCATTTAAGAAAATCTCTGATTGAACACAGAAAATCAGGCAACATACAAGAGCAAAAGAATGATACTAGAGATATTGAGAATAATGCAAACTTGGAAGTGAGGAAACAAAAGGGAAAGGCCACTGAGGAAAATATTTAACCGGCAAAACGAACTGTTTCAAAACTTAAGAAATTAATAACTACGTTTTGTATTAGAAAGGGGAGATGTGGTGATAGTAGGCATAATAGTTATTTTGACAAATAGTCATTGTCTAATATTGCAGATTGTCAATTAAGTTGAGTTTTAAATTATAAAATATTGTTATTGGCTAATTGAAGTATTTGTAGTTAAACTTAAATAAAATAAGGAGTTACAAACAACATATACAACAATATCCTCTGCGCAATTTGCGGTTTGGTTTTTAAGTGCACCACCGCCAGGTTTACGAGTTACTGCCACAATTGCACAAAATTTGTCAATACAAGCATGAATATGACTTAAAACATGTGCGTATGTCACTGCCAGATTAGGAAACTGTTGCCGGAAATCTTGCAGGCATTAATTAATACAATTCTTCAATATCGAATTTTGGGCCAATTCTAAAGTAACTTTTGATAATAAATGGTTTGTATTGTAATTCTAACATGTAATAAAATATTACAATCAAATACAACCGTTTCTAATTTTGGTTTGTTACTGACAGCTCTCACAATTTGAAGTACATTTAAAGTGTCGCCAATCTTACTAAAGAATTTGCTGAAAAAACAGCATACTCTCATCAGGACAGTATTTGAAAGCACGGTATACTATATGTAGGTTCCAACCAATTTACTTGAAAAATGTTCAAATACTTTACAAAAGCAAATACTTATTCCATTTCTACAACATTGAGATATACATATGCTTCTTTAATGGCAATAAATAAAGTCGTTCCGCAACATAAAACGTACAGCTACAAATTATATAGTCATTACTCACATAAACGACCCATTTTGGAAATGGACCATGTGAGAGATATCTGCGAACTAGGCTATATTAAATGGTCGTAATCGATATGTGCCAGATCTAATTTTTCGAATGCGAAGACAAGGCATTTTCGCTTTCATGGCACGAAGCAAACTGTAATATATTCCTCTAAATTACTTACGTCGAATAATAACCTCTACCCACATGCGACTCCATTATCTCTCTATGTTCCATTCTTGTGTGTGTCGGTTCCAGAATGGGAGCCTATTCACATTGTTCCACTGATATAATCACCGTTAATTGCGTTGTACCCTACACATAACGCGGAAACAAAATGTACCCCGGAACCTTTACACTAATGTGTTTTAGTGGTAATGGTAGTAATGTGTGTAAACTATTTCCGCAGAGCGAAATGGTATATTAGTTATGTGCAAAAATACGGTATACGAAAACTCAATCTACTAACATTTAAAGCATTATTAAAGGGTAATTACTGCAATGTAAATAAATAACTATATTAATTCTGAATCAAGGGCTGTAATATTGTTTAGATTAAAATAGCAAAGTACCTTCTATAGTTCTACCACGTTACTATAAAAATAGGGATGTTACAAACAACATACGCATATATAATTGAAGTTTGCTATATGATGTTAAATGTACTCGTAATATAGAAAGCTATAGACAGTTTTCAAACAAAAAGCACAGCTGTTTCCTTTGTGAGAAGGGACAGTCGATTGAGAAATTCTCACTACGTTGTTAAAGATTGGCCAATCAGGGCTCAGTATATTCCTGGACAAAAGAATATACTTCATAAGGGCACCAGTGGAACCGGATAAAGTATTTCTGCCGCCATTGTATATCAAATTAAGTTTGATTAAGAATTTCATCAAAGCAATGAATGGTTAACGATGGTCATTGATTCCAATACCCCCAACACAAATTTCCCAATATTTCAAATGCAGAACTTAAAGAGGGAATTTCTGCAGGATTCCAAATTAAACGTCTGCAAGAAGGTGTGCAATTTGAAGAGAGTTTAAATGACTTGGAACGTGGTCCTTGGAATGCTTTTAAAAGCGTGACTCAAAATTTTCTGGGAAACACAAAATCTGACAATTACATGGCAATTGTTAATGAACTTCTTAGAAGTTACCATGAATTGGGATGTAGCATGGGTCTTAAAATATTTTTTTTGCCTTCGCTCCTGGATTTCTTTCCCCCGAACCTCGGCGACGTCAGTGATGAACACGGCGAAAGATTTCATCAAGACATTTCTGTTATTGAAAAACGTTATCAGGGTAAGTGGAACAATGAAATGTTGGCTGATTATTCTTGGTCATCCCTCAAAATACCCTCAAATTATAGACCTGTGGCATTGACTTCTTATATAGTGAATATTCTTGAATACTGTATGTTGGAGAGGCTTAATAATTTTCTGTCTAAGCACGATATTCTGACAGAATTTCAACACGGCTTTAGAAAAGGAAGGTCGACAACCACTGCTCTTGTTAATTTTTACAACATCGTCTTAGAGTGTATTGACACAACAGAAAACCGGTGCTAGGTATTTTTTGTGACCTGCAAAAGGCTTTTGATTGCGAACAG
Organism: Protaetia brevitarsis; assembly: GCA_004143645.1. Classification (NCBI taxonomy): domain Eukaryota; kingdom Metazoa; phylum Arthropoda; class Insecta; order Coleoptera; family Scarabaeidae; genus Protaetia; species Protaetia brevitarsis. Next base: position 28,203 of record RXPK01001532.1, read on the forward strand.
TATGACAATGTCATCGAGAAGTTATAGAGGTATGGCATCAGATGTATGGTGGCAAATCGGTTTGCTTCCTACTTGTACGACCGCATCCAATATGTGAAAATTAAACATGTTAAACTTTCTGGTGAAATCGAGACTGCTGATCTCTTATTGCGGTTGTGATGGGTATTCCACAGTTTGTTTGGGCCCTGTGTTGTTTAATTTGTATATTAATGACATTGTGTTCTTTTTTATCAGATATTTAGCTAACTATGTATGCCGATGATATCTCCTTATTAACAACGAATGATGAATGAGAATTTATTACAATTACACTGCTTCGTACTCTAACGGAATGGTTCGCAACAAACAAGCTGTCGTTAAGTTTAGGAGAAAACGAAATATATGATTTTTCATACAAGACATAGGCGAACAGATATCACAAATATTTCTTTGAAGGGCACAAATCTATATCTGTAAATTTCTTGGCGTTACATTTGAGTCTAATCTGTTATGGAATGAGCATTGTCAAATTAACTACCAAATTATCGAGTAAGTGTTATGTTTTTCATTGTTTGAGATCCCAGGTTACTCTGGAATGTATGCTGACACTGTACCACGCTGAGGTTTAATCGAGGATTCAGTATGGAATGTTCCTCTGGGGTATATCGGCAGCATCCAAGAGAGTGTTTTTAGCACAAGAAGCCATTGTAAGAGCCATTGTTGGTGCTCACTTCACCCAATTTTGCAGATCTATATTTAAAAAATTAAATTTTCTGCCCTGAGTCTGTATTTATATACTAGCTTGCTATGTTTATAAAGATAAAGACACCTTTACATTGAATACAGAGTACCATGATATCAGGTTGTACTGTAAATATCACGAGCTTAGGGGTGAAAAGTATAGTGGGTAAAGTACACACTCAACTACCTCGTGAAATTGTATCGATGCAAACTTTTTCGACCTTCCGCAATGCTTTGCAGAAATTCCTCTTTTGGCATAGTTTCTATCTAAATTATAGAAGCTATGCCGAAAGAGGAATTTGAATTTTTGAATGAAATTTTTCAATCACGAACAGTAAATAATATCGGTTCAAATTTCATGCTTCCTGTAATTGATACAGCCTCTGTATTTCCATGCTTACACTTATAATAATACTAGAATTATTCTTCATTTATTTTTCTTTTGTTCAATTTATTGTTTTTTTTTTCTTGTTCTTTTGCTTTTTGAGTGGTATATATTATCCTTCTTTCTTTTTATTGGTTTTAAAAATGATTGTTCTTTTTATTACTTTATATATTTTTTTGACTTGTTAAATACACATGTGTGTCTTATAACAAAATAAATATGATTATCACTATTATTATCGATATCAGAAAGAACCATAGAACTGTATAAAAGAAAAGTAATAAGGAAAATATTTTAAGAACGATAGCATGCAGCTTCATGTAATTGCCTTACATACCTAATTTATATTATTCAATTTATTTTTCAATAACATTTGTATCAAAACTTGACGTGTCAGAATAAATTTGTTTTTATTGTTATTATTACGACTGTAAGAGAAAGTAAAACTGTACATAGTTACTAAAGAAAAAATAAAAAAAATTGCCTAGTGTAATTAAACCAAAATGAAGTGAACTCAAATACACATATACATTCATAATTAAAACAAAAGTAAATGCATAAATATGTACATTTAAACAGCAAAGCTGAACAGGAAACGTATTTCTACAAATATTATACAGTGCGATCACATAATAAAATGCTATAATTATTTGACATATTATTTTGTTTATTTTTAAAATTACATGTTAAAATTATTTATCGTTTGCAAAGATTGCAATCTTTTTACAGAATGAAATAAATAGCGAATTAATGTATTTCTGCTAATAACTTAACTCTTAATAATTGCAGTTATTAGCAGAAATACATTGATTCGTTAATTATTTATCGTTGGTTCTCTAGTTTTTCAAGTCTAATTTTGCAGCCGAGTTAAAAATGTTTTCGTTTCAGATAAAGTACTTTTTCCGTTCACCGTATGCTAAAATATTACTAAATTATGACAGTATATAAATTTTCAGCCCAACTTTGATAAAATCCATTGTATGCCAATTTCCTTTCAAAAAAAGTACCATTTACCTTCACAGTACACCAATATATTACTAAGAAAAATGCTCTGAGCAAAGAAGTTATAAAGTCATGCAAATTTACATACTGATTGGACTACTTTGACAATCATTTCAAAATTTCAGCTTTGAGAAATTAAAATTGTAGGTATCTTTTAAACATTTTTTACGCATTTTTTACCATTGTACTTTACTTCCTCATTTATGATAAAAAATCTATTTTATACAACATCATTTTGCTAATAAATAATTGTTGCACACTCTTATTATATAATACTTCTTTAGCTGGCCTGAGGATGCTGGGATAGAGCGAAACCGGTCGTGTGATATATTAAGGAATTTTATGAGGATCTAGACCTTGTTTGATTTCTTTTTCCCTATATTAACAACTTACACGGAGTCAGACATGGATTTTATGACATAATATTATTTTTTCCTGTGTAGTTAATAACAAAATGAAACAGTTAGAATGAGTAATTTTAGAAAATAAATCACCACTGTCTATGCGTAGCGCGGAAAATTTTGAAGCAAAGGCATCAATTATCTGCTGAGGTGTCAAACAGAACAAGAAATGACCAATCAGTATTAAAAAGATCAGATAGATTGAATAAGTTACCTCAAAAATTGTGTAAGAACAATTTATTTATAATAATAATATAATTTCAAAGTAACCCTTTGTTTCTATTCAAGTTAATATAATACCTATAGTTTGGGTACTTAATTTACCTTGCACATAAACATGCTCGAACGCCTTCGCATGAAAGCTTTACATTGTAACGGCGCTAAAGTAACATCAACTAGGAAGTAACTTCCTACATGTTAAACGTCTCGCAGGAGTACCGTAACTTCCTATACACACGTCACATTTAACATTCCGGCGCTCAATAAACGATGAAGTAAACATTTTACGATTTCGAAACTCAATTAGGAATAAGTAAATCATTTTGTTAACGTCATTAATTAATTCCAGTTTCAGAATATAAAGTTGGGATATTCGGAAGACAGCCCCGTCAAAACTCTGACGACTTATTTGAAGTATCTGGAAAGGCAAGTTCAACTTCTTCCCGGCGAAGGCGCCAAAATACTCTCCCTAATCGCCGATGTTATTAACTTCATTCGAACGATTAAGTCCATCGACCCCAAGGAAATTTCAATTTTGGTCATGCAGATAGTCGACAGGATTCTCTTGTGCCCGTTTTCGTTAGTCAGGGAGTCGGTAAGTACAGGAAGTGCGCACTAAGTATTTATCGCTTGTTCGCTGATGAGATGTTTCGGTTATTTTGACATATTTAGTATTTACATTCCGTGTGAGATGGGTGGATTGTCAAATAAATATGTTTTGTACGTAAAGTGTAAAGAATATATTTGAAACGTCCCTAACAACCAGAAATATTACATAGATATTTTTAAAAATATTTTTCGTAAGAGGTTTTTGAATATATTTTTCATATTTTTTTCTAAATATAGATAAAATATTTAATTAAAATATTTATTCCATATTTTAAAATTAATGTAAGCGCAATATTTTTTCTAAAATATTTGTAAAATATTATTTATATGAAAATTGAGATTTTTTATGCAATCTATTTAATTTGTCAAAATGAACTAAAATTGTTTTGGTTATTTAGAATGTATAACGTCGATAACGAAAAGTTGAAACATACATAGAGTTGTCTAAAAGGCAAGAACTTGTTTTTTCATACTCACCATACAAGTTAATAATCAATAATTCTGGCATCTTTTAACTGAAGGTTTATCATATCATTCACTATTTTTTAATTGAAGTGTTCTAAATAAAGAACAAACGTATTTATTATCATTTTATTTGAATAAGCCAATAAAAATGATAAATACTCATTTTTAAGTCTAGCTTTAGCTGGTGCCAGGTACAACCCTCTGGCTTTTTTCGTATCTTTGGTAGTGGCGCTCTCATGACGTTTCCTTATAGCCTCTAAAACAATGCCAATTGTATTAGATCATACCATGAATAAAACATCGTACAACATTATCAACACCTACTAATACATTTGGAGTATTTACAATAATTGGAGTAGTAGCTACATTTTCATACTTACGATACTTATTTTTACTTTATTTCATAATATCTGAAAACATTCTACATACAAACAATAATACAACACAACGTATTCTAACCTCTATTTGAGGTTATGACGCTTATCTACCGAGATATCTCTTAAGCAAATCAACTAGCAATTTATCTGGTAGATGCAGTACATATATGATGCATAAAATTCCTACAATTATATTATTAAACGATTTCTGTAGATAGCGATATTGAGCATTCCAATTATCTTATAAATGCTATGACATATTCAAAGTTTTGCTTACCTCGTAGTCACCACAAACACTAAAACACACCCCGCAACAATTAATTACACAGTTAACCCTAATCTGCCCTAATCGTATACTATTATAAACTATAACATGTAACGGACAAACGAATGAAAACGTTGATGATACACACGTGCGCGTATGCATTCTATGTACCTAATCCACAGACGCATAAACAATACTAAATCATATAACACCGGCACCGTAATGAATAGAGGTGTTGTGTTGACGTTCGCAACTTACAAATATTAAAAATAATATAATACAAAACGCAGATATATTAATAGAAAAGTTACAGAGCTCAACTTAGATACTAATTAAATCATATTTGATATATATTATCTAATTTAATCTTTAAACTATCATTTTAAATAGGTACATACCTACTTAATATATATGCATATTTTACCCATTTTATATTATTCGTCCTACGCACCAAATGCACAAAAGCAAAAATTCAATCTTTTTTTTTATATGAAATAAATATTTACAGAAATACAAAACAAAATATTCTTGCAGAGTTATGAAAATATATTGAGAAAACATTTGCAATAAAATATTATTAATGCTACATAACATATATATTTTTTAAATGTTTTCCTAATATATTTTATGCATATTATATTAATATAACTAATATTCAAGAAAGATTTAATATTTTTTAAATATTTATAAAATATGAAATAAATATAGTTGGTCACTAGGGGTATATCGAGTAATGAGAGGAACACCAAGAGATATGGCAGTCGTTAGAAATTAATAAGGAATTCCAAAAACGGATAATGGATAAGACGACCAGGATTACAAAAAAAAAACTCTTCTTTACATAAATCCAATATTTCTCTTCTATTGTATTACAGCTTTTTCAGGATATCGTACTAAAATAAACAAATATTGCAGAAAAGTTATAAGTAGAATAATAAAATTTACGAAACTACACAAAAATCAAACTTACAAATGAGTTAAAAGAGACAGCAAATCTACTGAACTTAATCATTTAAAATGTCGAAAGATTGAAGCATGTGGACAACACCACACAGAACAGCTCTAAAACTAAAAGAATAAAATAATAAAATTACTAGACGGTAACATCATCTGTAAGCTAATGTATAAGTAGATGAGACTTAACTACAATGCAAACAGTTTGCAATAAAGGAGGCAGAAGGGTATAATACAAAGTAATAAACAACTAATTCATGTCTGACATGTTTGACATGTGAGATTTTGGTCGTCAGTTCTAAAGTTCATTTATTAGTAGAGCAGTCAACTTTCGCCTGCGCGCCAGGTAAATACTAAGTTTCATATATGTGATATTAACGTTCAACAAAAGTATACAATTCAGTATCGGGAAAATAAATAAACAAAATTATTTATTTATTTAACTATAAATATTATATAAAAGCTCCTTACCTTATTTAAGTAGCAGAAATGGTATATGATTGCTGAAAAGTTTGTAGCATTAAGTGTTTCAAGATTTTTCTCACCAAACCGCTTTACAGATACAGATTACTAATACAGATGTGTATACATTGGCGGAAGAGTTATATATAACGATGTTTTTTGTACATTTTTTAATCGAAAATCTTAATATTTGAATGTCATATTATGCCTCCTATGTTCAGAAGACTAATTAAAAAAATAAACCTACATGTGGTAATATTGCTGTATGTTGTATTGTTGTATTGACTTACGCCTAAGAATGCCTAATAACTCACTTGGCTTTAATTATTTTTCTTTTTGTAAATTATAGTAGGCAATGGCATAGTTAGAAAAATCTTTTCCAGCGTAATAAGGTGAATTTCTATCAGTTATCTAAACAAAAACTAAAGGACGAATCATTTTCATTTTTAATATAAAAACTTTCTGGAAACCCAGCTTTTAGGCAGAACTGTGAGATTACGCTGTGAGGCTGCACTTTAAGGCTGAGCTATCACACTGAACTTTTAGGCTGTGCTTTTAGGTGAACTTTTAGACTGAGCTTTCGGGAAGAGCTTTTAGGTTAAGTTCTTATGCTGAGCTGTTAACCAAAGTTTTCAGGTTGAGCTTTGGAATCAAACCTTTAGGCTGATATTTTAGACCGATCCTTTAAGCTCAGCTTCTACTCTCAGATTTTTAATTGAGCTTTTTGGCCGAGCTTTAAACCCGAGATTTTAGGCTGACTGTTGGATTGAGATTATAGTCTGAGCTTCTATGCCAGTGTTGGGCAAATTAGGGGAAGTGAATAAATTTCTACAGCTACTAGACCTGCTCGTGTGTTGTCCGCTCTCAGTAAATCACTAGTTAACACTGCTCCCCACTCATGACGCGAATAAACACGAGCGTATCTTGTCGCTGTAGAAATTTATTCACTTCTTCTGTCTTGCCCAACACTGTTCTATGCTAAACTTTCAGGCTGAACTTTTAGGCCGAACTTTCAGACTGGGCTTTTATTCTAAACTCTTAGGCTGAGCTTGCAGGCTAAGATTATATGAACTTTAAGGCTGGGCTTTCAAGCTAAATTGTTAGGATGAACTTTTCTTTTCCTAAGCACTTAGGCTAAGACTTCGGGTCGAGCTCTTAAGCGGAACTTTTAGGTTAAGCTTTTAGTCTGAACCTTTAGGTTGAACTTTTATACTGATTCTTTGGGTTTGGCTAGTAGTCTGAGATTTTTGCCTGAACTCTTAGGTCAAAAGTATATCTTAGGACGAACCTTTAAGTCGAGCTTAAAGTTGAGTTGAATCTTTGCTCAAAAAAAAAAAAAGATTTTCAATGTAAATCAGTAACTGCTCACAAAGTTCTTTTTCGAGAATCTCGAGATATTGAACCCTAGACTTCCACATAATTAAACAATGCATTTTGTATTCATTTAGGGTGTATGTACTGAATTAACTATTGCAATACTCCTAATTGTTATTTGGGACAAACTATTGAAGATCGAGGATGTACTTCATGTGCTATATGACATAAGTTTGGGCAAAATTATCTTTAGCGAAAATCAAAAGATATTATTTCTTTTTCTATCATATAAAACTTTCGTCATTAATGTAAAATAAGAAACGAATAAATTATACTATACTTCGTCCTGTTTATACTATACTTCTTTCATATTCATCAATTAATACCCAGCAAAATACAATAAATTATCAAAGTGAATGTGTGGCTTATCATTGTCAAATGTTCCTGGCCAAAATCATATAGGGAGTGAAATCAGAAAAGGACTATTTTTAAATTAAAAAGAAACGTAAGAATATAAGATAAGTATCTGAACTAGTGCTGTGCATTTTAATCAGAAAACTGGTTAACTGGTGTTATCATAACCGTAGATGATATCTACTCCATTATATTTGACGTGTCGAAATATATGGCTTGTCTATTAATAAGCAGATTTTTTAAATAGAGAGAATGGATGGATTTTACTTACGCGTTTTATATACCAAAAAAAAAAAACATTAATAAAGTCCTTAAACTGTTTCAAAAATATCTGCGCAATTTTTTACTTAAATGAAGAAACAGCGTAACTATACCTTATTTTTTCCAGTTATTGTTTTTGCCAATTCTATGACTGTGTTGAGAAATATTTTTGAAATTTATGGAATATATCTGCTGTAAATGTTATACGACATTCCGTCAATTACCGTTTAACTGACATAGAAGTGGATAATTTGGGCATAAATGAATTTGAATAGACTTTTCAGACAATGGAAATAAATACGATAGCTTATAAATCATGCCACTAATTGCAAATGATAATCAACAAATATTTCCGCGGACAATTATTCGTACCCTACTGAATGATTACTTACGAGTAAGTATTTTACCTACTCGCTTTGTTGGGTATGGTACTCACCGATTATTGACAGAATATATTTTTAATTACTTGCGAGTTGTGGAGTACATTTATGTATTTTGTTTCAATCAATAAGTTGTGCATTAAACTACTTATCGCTAACAACTAGCTATTTAAATAGTGGAAGAGAAATGTGTTTGTAATACAATGTCTTAGAGCTAGTTATAACAATTCGTATTACAGAAAAAGCAAATGGGGATTCAGAAAATCGGTAAAATACTTATATAAAGATAAATATACAATAAATAAAAATGACTTGTAATTGATTCAAGACGGTTAATTGGTCAGGACGATTAACCGGGTCTCGCCGGTTATAACCGGTCATACCGGCTATCCGGTTATGTAGATATGGTTAACCGGTTATGAAATGTGTTCGGTTGCACAGCACTAATCTGAACGCTTTATGTTTAGAGTAAAGTAAAGAATGACTAATATGCAAGGTGTAAAATTATTTAAAAGAACTTTTCATACCTATCCTTCAAAGGTAACTAGCGAATCCCTCTGTAATATTTAATCAACTTCAAATGTTAGAGCAAGATAGTCTAAAAATTACAGCTTTAGTCCTTGTAAATAACAAAGAATAACTTCCAGATACAAAAAGGTAATTAATTCACATTTTTGACTCTCTGTATGCTTCTGTTAGATAAAACAACTAAGAAACTTTTAGTTTTTTTTTATAAATTCCAGTGGTTTTATCGCATAAATTTATAGAAAGAATAATGTAAATTCTTAACTTTATATCGTAAACCTAAGAATATTCTAAGCATTGCACGTTTTCAGATCCGGCCATATATCTGCCAAAGGTATACTTATAAATAATAAAAAAAGAGTTATAGCAACTACCTTTTCAATCTTCCTTTAAAATATAACACTTTCGTTTCCGTATGAGCTAGACAATGGAATAGTCTCTGAGATACGAGCGCCCCTTACACTAAGGCCACTACACGTTTCCTCCACCCTAACTCCATATTTAATTTAAGAGAGCAGTTTTTCTTATTTCGGTTTTCTTCTCCCGTACTTTCCGACTTTCCGAAGGGATGCTATAAATTACTTTCCCTGAATCCTCGGCCGGAAACAGCGCTCCAGAATAATGCTACACTATACATGAACTGATTTCAAATCCGAACCGTTACGGACTGTTTCCAAAAATAGGTTACATTGCCGGCAAGCACGCCTAATTCGTATATGGTGTATCTTTACTCTTTTGCGAGAGAGACACTTTGAATTCCATTTCTTCGTACTTAATTACGATGGAGCATTTACTTCCGCAGGTTTCTGCCAATTCTAATATTCACCCTTCTCCAAGTGTACCGTTTAACTTGCATTCTAGCTGACAGCTTTTACGTTTTAATTACTCGTTTAATTTCGACGGTTTGCGAGGGTTGAAACTTTTGCAATTCGGTCTTCAGCGAGAGTTTAATTAGTAACAAATACCTGTGACGTTCTTAGTGATTATGATATAGTACCAATTCTAATAATAAAAGTATACGTTTTATACCTAAAAGCTCATTTCAATTATCTTGTGATTATCACTGAAAAGAGTATTCTCAATATCTATATCATAATCCCTAATTCTTTTATTCAATGTAGTATCATTATATCAACCGTCGTACCATACATTGAGTGAGTATATTAAAGGCTTCTAACAGCTGAAGAAATCAATAATAAAAGCTCTACTTCGATAAATCATTAAAAAGTGCTCTTGAAGCTATAAATTAATGAAATTAAAGCAAATGAGTACTATTGTCACACATACTGTAAATAAGAAACATTAGCTCAATCGATGCCACCCCACTTGGGATATTTATATAAGGGTGAAAAAATTGAATATTTTTTGTTCTCGGGAATTATCACGCTATGGCGTCAAAGAAAAAACTATATGAGTAAATACTGATTATGGAACTGAGCTGGAAAAAACACTTACAAGGGAACACCGGCGGGTGTCCCCCTCCGATTTCGATGAAACTTAAGAGACCGGAAGAGTACCTTAAAATAAGAGACACGTATTTTTTTTTATCGGCGTATCCGCACGATTTTTGGGTACAGCCCCCTCCAAAGTTTGGACGATTTTTCAATTTTTGCAAATATTTCCTAAATTATAACAGATATTAAATTTTCTTCTTAACATAATTTGCAGCATATTGCATCGCCCTAAGGGTGGTGTCGTCCGTATTCGCAAAAAATTAATAACGTAGGACGGGGTACCCCGTACCCCCCATTTTTTTTACATTTTTTTTTTTTCTTATTCATCAAAAGAAGGCCGATGTTACATAGAATACGATGATATATAACAAGTTTAGAAAATTAATAATTGTAAAAATAGAAAAATAATAATAAAGCTTCAAAATTAATAAACTTGTCTATTGATATAATTCAAATGAACTATAAGAGAAATAAGTTTTTATCGTTAACATAATTTCCAGCATAATACATGGTCTCAAGACAGATATCTTCATAAAAAGCTAATAACGGGGGACGCGGTACCCCATACCCCCGCATTATTTTAATAATAACTTTATTCATTATTCATCAAAAAAAGATCGCTTTTACATAGAAAACAATGGTAATAAATTTGGAGGATTAATAATAAAAATAATTGTAATAATAATTAATATAGTACATTAACAACAATTATTTGTTATCGTTACTCCGCTGCTCTTTTACGTAAATATTTCTTAATTTAGAATTGTATCTACTCGACAAGCTATGGTCAAAACCTTTCTATGCCTACTAACTTATATTTATACTTAACTATACGAAAACTTTATCGGTGGTAGCAATATAAATCGTTTTATCAATTGCAGTTAGTGACTGCGTTTTATATATTTCCTTAATAAAATGTTATTCATTTTTAGAATACCATAATCCTTTAGTGCGTATATATGAACAAATTTGCTACACAGGACGAAGGATTAAATAATACATACATATATATTTTTTAATTTATTTCAAGTTTTTCATGCAATGTAGGTGTACAATGTAAGTATTCAATGGAGAGCATTAAATATAACTAATGTGTTTGTTAACGATTATAACATTTTCGGAAACAATAGAACAGAATTAGAAAAAACATTATATTATGCTTATAAATGTTAATACATGACATACTGTAATGCGATTATTGGTATATATGTATTGCAATAGCGAACAAGATTTCGGGGGTGTGTGGTACCCCGTCCCCCGTTATTAGCTTTTTATGAAGATATCTACCTTGAGACCATGTATTATGCTGGAAATTATGTGAAGGATAAAAACTTCTTTCTGTTATAGTTCATTTGATGTATATCAATAGCCAAGTTTATTAATTTTAAAGCTGTATTATTATTTTTCTATTTTTACAATTATTAATTTTCTAAACTTGTTATACATCATCGTATTCTATGTAAAATCGGCCTTCTTTTGATGAATAAGAAAAGATTTTTTTTTTAAAAAGATGGGGGTACGGGGTACCCCGTCCCTCGTTATTAACTTTTGCGAATACGGACGACGCCACCCTTAGGGCCATGCAATATGCTGCAAATTACACTGGTCAACAGTGAAATTGCTTCTTAGGTGAAAGTACCCAATCCCGAATGAATTCAACTTGCTGGAACACGAATATCACATTGAAAAAAGTTTGATTGGCTCACGTTCCAGAGATATTGACGTTTTGGTCCATTGTATAGGTGCTATTGCATAATGTAATGCAATTTAGTGAGAAATTACGAAATTTGCGTCATATTGCATCACCCCTTCATGCAAAAGGAAGTTAATGCAGCATTTGCTGTAAGTTTCCATTGAGAGTGTTTGCGAAATGTGATGCCGCAATATCAAGCAATAGCTAATTATAGTTTATTTATAAATGGCCGAGCGTGACAATTAACTTCGTGCCAATGTCCGTTTCATTCGCGCATATTTTTCGAAGCTCTAGCCTACACAAGTGATTGCTATAGTGTAAAGTAACTAAACAGTAGCAAATGCCTCGTAGCTGTTTAATAGTTGCAAATAACTTCTGTTATATTTGCGGAGAAGTGACATTTGCTGCCACAGAAAAAGAACATCAGTGCAACAGTTAAAAAGCGTATCATTTGTATTTGGTTGCAAGATAGGCGACCAGGACAAAGACTGGGCCCCACACGTATGCTGCCGCACTTGTGCCGTAATCTTTCACAGTGGCTTATGGCAAAAGAAAGGCAATGCCATTTGCTTGTGCACATGATTTGGAAGGAGCCCACCAATCACGTTGACGACTGTTATTTCTGTATAGTACCACCAGCTTCTGGAGGCATCACCAAGAAGAAGAAATGGACAGTTGAATACCCTAACATACATCTGCTCTGCGACCTGTCTCTCATGGCGAAGGACTCCCAATTCCAGGAACCTCCTACAGATTTTTCTATCAGTTCAGACGATGAGGATGGCCATGCGTCGGCGAGTTCTCCTCAACGTGGCAGTAAGGATGATTAACTTTTTCGTCTTTGACGAACATCTGCACCACATAAAATTACCAGGATGAAATGAACGATCTTGTTCGCGATTTGGATCTGTCGAAAAGCAAGCGGAAGATACTGGCCTCAAGACTTCGACAGTGAATGAATCTTCTGGAACAGAATGTTCGAGTGACTTCATTTCGCACTCGCCATCAGCTCTTCGAATCTTTCTTTAAGAAAGAAGAAAGCCTTGTGTTCTGCTGCGATATTGATGGTCTACTACAAGCTCTCGGTATTGCACATGATCCCCCACGAATGGCGGCTGTTTATAGACGCTTCAAAACTGAGCTAAAGGCGGTTTTGTTGAATAATGGGAACCAGCTTCCATCCATACCTATTGCACATGCGGTCTACATGAAGGAGACTTACGGCAATCTAAAGCAGCTACTGGAGACGATTAACTACAGCAAGTATGGCTGGCAGATATGTTCGACCTGAAGGTATATCTCTGTTGATGGGTTTGCAGCAGGGATATACAAAGTACTGCTGTTTTCTTTGTCTGTGGGACAGCCCAGAGCAATCGATTTGCACTACATCAAGAAAGACTGGCCTCCGAGAGCATTTTTTAAGCCTGGAGAAACGAAATGTACAGCACCCACCATTGGCGCAGCCACACAAAATCATCATTCCTCCTTTACACATTCAAGCTCGGTCTTGTCAAAAACTTGGTAAAAGCCATGGATAAGAATGGACCAGCATTCAAGTACCTGCATGAAAAATTCCCTCGACTCAGTGAAGCCAAAATTAAAGAGGGCCTCAAATTAGACAGCTCTTCCGAGACCCCAAGTTTGAGGAACTTCTTCAAGGTAAAGAAAAACAGGTTTGGGATGCATTCTATCAAGTGGCAGCAAACTTCTGGGAAGGACAAGGCAGAAAATTACAAGTGTCTGATTGAGGATATGTTGGCTTTGTTCATGAATTCGGCTGCAATATGTCCTTAAAGATCCACTTTCTTGATTCCCGCTTAGATTTCTTTCCTGATAACTGCGGGCAGGTCAGCGATGAGCACGGCGAACGCTTTCATCAGGACATTGCCACCATGGAGCAACGGTACCAAGGCAAATGGTCTACGTCAATGCTAGCTGACTATTGTTGAACAATCAGTAGAGATGCTCCACAAGTCCACTACAAACGGCAGGCCAAAAGAAGTCGAAAGCCAGAAGCAGACTAATGTTTTCTTACCATGTATTATAATATTGACATAAGTACACTTTCTCTGAAATATGCGTACATTTTACAGAAAACCCGTAGCCAATTCAGCTTTTTCTTAGTCATTTTCGTGTTCAGCACATTGAATTCATTAAGAAATTTTCAGCTTGGAAGCATGAACTTTTCGAAAATTTTTTGCCCAGTGTTATTTAATAAGAAAATTTAATATCTGTTATAATTTAGGAAATATTTGCAAATATTGAAAAATCGTCCAAACTGTGGAGGGTGCTGTACCCCAAAATCGTGCAGATACGCCGATAAAAAAAAATACGTGTCTCTTATTTTAAGGTACTCTTTCGATCTGTTAAGTTTCATCGAAATCGGAGGGGGACACCCGCCGGTGTTCCCTTGTTAGTCAAAACAACGGCCAGGGCTATGCAACTATTCTGGCGCTGCAGGAGAATTGCTGGCAAAACCTGAGGATTAAAGCCGAGAGTGATCCATTGGCTATATACTGCGGTGATAAGACCAGCAATAACACAGGGGGCAGTAGTCTGGTGGAGGAGGACAGAAGTGTCCTCCGCGGTGAAACTGCTAACCGCTGTCCAGAGACAAGGATTGTTGGGTATCACTGGTACAATTAACAGTACAGGGACGCCTCTTTGGAGACCATTGTGGGCCTCCCCCCGCTGGAGCTTTATGTGAGAGCGGAGGCAATTAATGCGATCCTTAGACTGAAAACCAACAACCTGTGGCATCCCAACTTCAGGGTGGGAGGGCACATTTATACTACGGGCACGATGCTGGCAAATGCCCACGAACAGCATAGCACCCGAAATTATCTTCACTGAAAAGGTGAAAATCTCCATGCCGAACATAGACCAGGCACGTAGTGAGATAACTGGTTCACGGACGGATCCAAATCCAGCCAGGGCACAGGGGCCGGTATTTGTGGGCCCAGTCCTAATCAAAGGATATCCATAAGCCTGAGGAAACATACAACGGTCTTCCAGGCAGAGGTATCCGCCCTTGCAGCCTGTGCAGAAATGATTGCAAAATGGGGCCTACATGAGGAGGAAAATTAATATAATGACTGACCGCCAGGCTGTTATCAAGGCAGTCTCGATTCCCGTAACTAGGTCAATACTAGTTAGAGACTGCAAACAATCCCTCATTGCACTGGCACGAGACTATACAGTGTCTCTGATTTGGGTGCCGGGACATGAGGATATAAAGGGCAATGTAGTAGGCGACGAACTAGCCAAAGAGGGCTCTAAGAGACATTTCATAGCTCCAGAGCCCGTATGTGGGATTACTAAAGATTCCGCAAGAAGGGAGATCTGGACCTGGTTAGATAAAGAAAGTGCAAAAAAATGGAGGTCGACTCTATACCAAAGCGCTGATAGGGGATGGGGATGGATGTTAGTTTCTCTGATAACCTACTCAGGCGCAGTAAGAAAGAAGTTAAAACCATTACTGGCTTGGTAACTGGACACTGTCCCCTGAAAAAGCATCTATACAACACAGACCTGATAAGCGGACCGTGGTGTAGAAGATGCGAACTACAGGAGGAAACGTGTTTACATGTAATCTGCGCATGTGAGGAACTGAAGGTACTCAGGCAGAAATATTTCGGAAGAAATCTATTGGAGCCCTCGAAGGTTCCCAAGTTCCAACTAGGCTTTATAGAGAACACCAAGCTGCTTGAGTGGAAATAAGAGATTTACTAGGGACGGTACAATGAGCACCTAGCTCAAGTGCCCGGACATTAAGTGCCCACCCTAACTTTAATGAATGAATGACTGATTGTGGGCATTCTATAAAAAACCAGAGGCTAGTTCCGCTCACTCAGTTCAAAGTTATCATAACTTAATTTGGTTTAAAATCTTAACTCTTAAATATATATAATAATAAATACCTCTTTGATGATCCTAATAGGAGGAATTTGTTATTTTAGAATTAAACTAAATAACCATTTATCGGTCAATTTCAGGATTATTTGTATGTATGCTTCAGCGCTAGTAGTTACAAAAACGCCGAAATATAAAAAAGAATATTGTAACATAATATGTCATTCCATACACACAGTTCAAACTTTTCAATGCTTTGCTTTTTTAAGGGTTTTTTTTTTTGGCTTTCATCATATAGAAGTGTATGTGTTCGGAATTATTTTATATTTCTTCATATTCTTTCAGTGAAGTAGAAGTACAAATAAAAAATGAAATCTTTTTGAGTGATCGTAGCAGCAGCATTGGGTTATTGATTATTTTAAGGTTAAAATAATTATTCAACTATCGGTTTCGGGTATTTATATGTGCATTAATGAAATTCAATGTACATATAAATATTTAAAAAAAGTTCCAATTCAAAATTTCAAAAATTACAATGAAAATGATAATATGAAATAAAGCTTAACATTAAGATTACATATAACGTGTATATGTATACAAAAATGGAATATTACGAATCTACATTTAATGAGTGCCAAGGTAATATGAAGAAACATGGAAAACTGTAAACGAAGTACTGGGAAGGAAAAATGTGAATGTCAGTGGTATATCATAATATTTTAAATTATCAGTATTAAATGTTACTCTTAACAACAACGTAGAAACTATTTTCATGTGTGTACTATTCAAACAAACCCACCGTAATGTAGTCCATGGTATTATTAGCTACTGCAGAGGAGGAATTCCGATTGATGTCTGAAAGTTTAATGAAGACAAAGGCCTCGGGATTGACTAAAATTAACATTGTTATATGATGGGGGTACGGATATTAAAACATCTTAATTTGTCTTTGAACTCTGAGCAAATTGACAAGCAATCTTAGAACACCTGCAATTCGTCTAATTTACAAAAAGAGGCTGCAATAATTACAGGCTAATATCCATATTTCGTAGAGTAGAAGGAAAATGTTGAAAAATAGGTCGCTGATATTTTTAAAAGTTATTTAAAAAAATGTGAAGTTACACAACGATTCGAAATGACTCAAATAAAGTGTCATATCGCAAAAAGAGTTAGTTTTAGTTAATTTAGATTAGTGAGAGATAGCATCTGCATGGTTCGATTAATCGTTCAGTCTCACCGCGACTACTTATTGTAGAGCGGATAACTCTTAAGGTAGCGTAATGGGCGGTTTCTAAAGGTTCTGGTGGAGCGTATGTAAAACACTCCAAATACGGTTGACAAATGGTGTAAACAAGAACGACTGTCAATACTGAGAAAACACAAGTTGTCACATTCAACACACACAAGAAAAGGAACGCTAGAAGTCCTACAACCACCAGATTAAAGGATTCCATATGTCTAAGAGGCGAAAATACATACCTTGGGATATAATTTGATCAAAGACTTACATAGAACCCACATATTCAAGAAAGCCACTATCGCTCTAGTTAGGTGCAGGAGGCTGTGTGGAAGTAATTGGCGTCTTAGCCACAAGACAGTCACACGCAAGGGAATTAGACCCATGATAACGTACTGCTGTGTACTGAAGGTACCAAAGAAAATGCAAAATGAATTAATAAAAATGAAAAATTAATAAACTAGCTAAACGGATAAAAATTTAAAAGAACAATTAAACTCAGGGTTACCCTCGCAAATTAAAACTAATCACGATAAGTAAAAAGTGGGTGAAAGAAAACTGACTTTCTTTAATTACTCCAAAAATTGAAAAGGTTTAATCAAAAATAAAAGAACAGAAAATTGCAGAAAGAAAAACCATGAGCTTAGGGCTCTGGCCGAAATCAAAAACTGCATTAGACTTTAGATTACAAAAGGACAAATGCTAAATCCTTTAACAAAGCAAAACGATAAAATAGTTCAGGAAGATAGTCCTTTTACATCAAAAATCCACGTACTTTCAAAATTAAACAAACTAAATTAAACGTGGACAATTCAAGTAATTTACATAAATGAAAACTTACATACAAGCACAAAGCTTCTATTCATCCAACCCGAGGTGATTAATTATAAAATACAAATCAGCAAACTAAAAAAACGAACAACAATTAACTCTATAAACTTAATATATCTTCCTGCACGAAATAATAAATGATCCTATATCTAATTTGTGTACACAAGAATATAACACCAATTATTATATAGCGAGTTCCTTGATGGATGAAATAAATCAAAATAACCAAATTCAAAACTTTAAATCAAGATGAAATCACAAAATGGCAGCTATAAAATACCGAATTTACGCTACTTACTCGTCATCTAGTCTAGGAGACTGAGTCTTCACAGGTTTAAACAATCGCATACATATAAAATTCTGCAGCTGCGTGCGCTACGCCTCGCACAATGATCATAGAAGAAGAATATACAAGAAAGGACATTGAACAACATGAACAAATGCTATCAAATTAAAAAGTGAAAATAATTTAAACAAACTAAACATTTAAATAAATAAATTAAACAATTAACTCAATAACTAAAACTTATTTAAAAATTAACATTAATTTCTGAGAAAATTTGCCCGAAACATTGATAAAGACAGATCGGAGTAAAATGAAAACACTGAATTTACGAAAACCCGGGGTGCCAGGCCGCAGCAGTACGGAGTAGTAATATGGTGGCCAAAGGTGCTACAGGCGTGGGCGGTCAACACGCTAAGTGGCGTACACAGACTGGTGTGTCTGTAGGTCACGGGTGCGAATAGATCAATCCCAACCACTGCAATGGAAGTAATTCTAAACCTTCTACCGCTACATGTTTGCACGCAAGGAGCTGCAAGGTCTACACCACACAGACTTATGCATAGTCAACACCTATAAGTAAATCGTACGGCGCTGACCATCAAAATTGTTAGGCGAACCTAAGGAGAGAACCCTAGAGGATATCATCTGATGCCATGGTTCAAAAATTCAACGTAGATAGAAAACATCAGGTTGTAATACGAAATAAGAAGCATTGGGAGACACTTCCGTAAGTGTGGTCTCTAAGCTGATTTGGAACCATGTAAGCGCCTTAAATGAAGTAGGCACCCAAAGAAAATTAACATTGGCATGGACCTGAATCACTCGGACGTGAGAGGAAATGAGACGGCGGGGGTTGGCCAACGTCATTCGTTGGAGCAAAACCTTCTTTTGGCACTACTAAATCGCACATTAAAAAATCCGTCATGGAATAGATACATAAAGAGTCCACAGGGTGGTGGCAAAAGTCACCGGAATGAAAGAGCTTTTAAAGCAAAAGGCTTGAATTTACTGAATACCTACTGAGTAAAGACAGGAAGACTGTCGAAATGAGAGTAGGTCTTCTGACTGATCATTGGAGGCTAAATAGGTGTATGTACAACATAGGCCTGGTAGATGATGCTACTTGCAGATTCTGATAAAACCAGCAAGAAACACTAGTTTATCTGCTATGATAATGCGATGAACTGGCGAGGACCAGGTGGAGATCTCCACAGCTAACAGCCGCACAAAGAAGACGCTCCCAAGGACGATAGACCTAATTAAGAAAACAAAATTGGAGAGCGTCTTCTAAAAAAAAAAGGAAAATCACAATAGATCTGAAAATGTCGCGGTAAACCCAATCTAACCAAATCTAATGGTTGCTCAACAGCTTTCTGAATGGGATTTTTAGGTCTTCTAGGAGAGGGGCCACCTTCCCAAATTTTGCGACGCTAATTCTTGTAGGGACAGTGTAGTGGCAGGAAATATGCTCGACTGCCTTCTTGTCTTCTAAACACAATCGGGATTCAGTCTCATCGGAAAGACCAATTCTGTGGAAGCGCTTTCTGAACTTACAATTACCTATTGATTTGCTGTTTAGCTATCGCAGTGGATACACTAATGTGGGTTTTTACACTGTAAAAAAATACAGTAATTTTGCCATGGTAAATTAGAAATACATGTAATAACGTTATGAATTTACCACAATAAATCATGTAAATTTGTTTTACATATTTTTCTAGGAATTTACATGAAAAAAAGATTTCGGTAAAATTATAGCTTATTCTGTATTTAATATGTAATAAAAATTCGAAAGAAAATACAGGAAAAAATGTGTACAATTTATGTTTACTATCAAATTGCTTAAAAGTGTAAATTGACAATTTTTTGGTATTCAAATTGGGTAAAAATTTGAGATCTTATATTTATTTTTACTTGAATACGCCGCAATGTGATTGTTATTAGGTTTATTTAACTACGGCGTCGAAAATAGACAGTTATATAAATATTATATACGATTTTACAGGTTACAATCTTTGAAAGATTACATCAGCATGTGAAATTTACTAGATGGTAGAAATTTTACCTTATGAAGCAAATTTACCGGTAAAATTGTAGGCAACTTTTTTTACAGTACTTCAGTAAAGCGTTCAACAGCCCGAGTCATTGCAAAATAATGTCACAATTGTGGATTGGAGGATTACACGTTATCACATTGAATTCAAGATTCCTTGAGAGGAATAAGTCAGATACTGAAATTAAGACAGGTGTACCACAAGCAAGAATAGTAGGACCACTACTACACCTACTATATCATATAAATGGTATGGAATCACGTTTTAAAAAATACCACATATAGAACAATAAACTAAGAGGAGAACTTTAATATTCCAATAACATAATTAGAAGCACTTTCTAAAAGCAATATTAAATACATAGTACTTACATCATCAAGAAACATACAAGGAAAGAAACATATTAACCGTGCGTAAAATGCAGTGTGCATGCAATGTATTAAGTGTAATTTTGTAATAATAATTATAAATGATTTGGAACATAAAAGAAAAATCGAAATGTTTTTGAATGATGGCTAAATTCAATTATTTTTAAATTCTAACCGGCATAAGTCAACCACAATCTTGATTTGTCAAACGAATTTAATCTAATTTCTTTGGGTTTTTTTTTCTTTCAAGTTTCAAAAGTGTCTCCCTAAGTCAATTAGTTACAGATAATATAAATAAAATGAGTAGATTGCACTGCGTCTATCTGCGTCCTCGATTGCAACCACAAATTCATTAACTTTCCATTACACTTCCGTATCCGGACTGTTAATAAAGTATTAATCGAACAAAGTGGTGTTGGTGGTGCAAGATCGAATCTTTGTCCCACTTTCACTCTTAATTCTCTCAGAATTTACCTTGGCGTTCTGTTTCTTTTCTACTTTCGCGTTACAAAAGTTCTAATTACGCATTTGTCTGTTTGCTGCGCGCTAATTGACATTAGGTCCAATATTGACTCGATCGTTACGGGCTTCAGGTGTATATATTTTCGACTTCTCCCCGAAAAAATATGGTTTGTTTACGTAGCTAGTAATTTCGTATTTAATTAGTTCCGAGATTCGCTAACTTCAATAAAGAAATAGCAACCTGCACTATTTTATGTATCTATTGTGTTATAGGTATGAGAGAATTACCCAAAGAACACTAGCATATTGTTCTCTCCCAAAGACTTTTTTTGGTAAAACTTGGGGAATACAGACGAAAATCATACATGTATTGGTTACATCAACTTGTTCTAAGAGCCCTGATTACCTAAGCGTCTATTTAGATTAGATTAGGATTGGGGTGGCCTATCGACCTGTCTCACCGCGACCTTTTCAGATCTATTGTTGCATCCCTTTTTCCTAGAGGGACGCTCTCTAATTTTGCCTCTTAATTAAGCCTACATCTTGAGAGCAGCTTCCTTATGTTAGCTACTAGCTCTGGGGTTCTCTTCACCCATTACTAGAAACCTTGTCCTGCCGGCCTTCACATTGGCACAGCACACATGAACTGTGTTTCTTCCTCCTCTTGGGATATCTGCAGGTTGCATCATCTGCCAGGGCCTCTAGTTGTACATTGCCTATTCAGGCTACAGTGACCGGTCAGCAGACCTACAATCATTTTGACAGTCTTGCCTGATTCAGTAGATCTCTCGTGAATTCAGGTCTCTGCTCCTTTAGGAACTCTTTTGCCTGTCTTTGTCCCGGTGATTTTTGCCATCACTCTCTGGACTAATATTCGTATCCATACATGATGGATTTTTTAATTTGCGATTTGATAGTGCCGAAAGAGGGGTCGGCTCCAACGAATAGCCTTGACGAAGGCTGGGGACCCAGGCTAGGGTTACTTTTCTTTGAGTGCCCACCTCATTTAGGGCGCTTACACAGTCCCAAATCAGCTTAGAGTCCACACTTGTGGAGCTAATCGCTTATAGTGTGGACTGACTTTCAGAGAAGATAGCGACGCTTTTACTGGTTCGGTACATCTTTCTATCTCTCGACACATGATGATGCAGCAACCTCAGCTTCGAACACAGTCGTGTCTTTGCTGAAGCTTACCGAAAGACTTTTTAGGCTTCTTAGTGTAATATCCCGCTCCAACGCCGTAGTCCGTTTTAGAGCCGTCAGTATACCAGTTTGAGTCCGCTCTTACCGGAGTATACCTGTTTCCCAGTCCTTCTTTCTGCATTATAACCTGATATTTTCTATCTAGGTTAAATTTTCTGAACCATGGCATCACATGGCATTCTAAAAGGGTGCCTCCTTGAGTTCGTCTAACAGTTTTTATAGTCAGCGTCGTGCGATTTACTTATCGGTACTTGACTATGTAAGAGTCTATGTACTGTGGACCTTGCGGCTCCTTGTACAAAATATGTAGTGGTGGCAGGTTCAGAATTACTTCATCGCGGTGGTAGGGTCGATGTCAACGGCCCCCTTGGGCACAGGCAACGCCAATCTCTTGCACGCCACCCAACGCTTTGGCCGTCCTCACCTGCCGCGCCTTTGCCACCAATGCTACTGCTCATACGTTTATCATGGGTCTAATTACCCTTGTGTACAACCACAGAGATCATCTTGGGACTAAGACCCCAATTCTTCCACACAGACCTCCTAACACCTACGGTAGGGCGATGGTGGCTTTGCTGGTCAATTTCTGGATGTGTGAATTCCATGTGTCTATAGTTTTTTGGCCAAAATTTGTAGCACGGGCCAAACTGCAGAATGGCCTATTTGTTGAAACTGCAAATCCAATGCGCATGTGCTCAAGTTGCTTCGGAGACATAATACATATTGCTCCTCTCCGCTCTAAGTGCTTACAGATTAAGGGTGAAGATTCTGTACATAACTGTAGCAGCTGTAAGTTTATCTGTAAATGTGTAAGTATTTATTATACACACTTACAGTCTTACAGATAATTTTACAGACGCTGCAGATATGCATAGACTTACAGCATAAGATTGTCGCACAATTTTAAAGCTGAGAACCTAACAAGGCAACTAGCGTTCATAGAACAGAGGAAAGATCACTAGAAACTCCAAGAGACGTACTAGCATTATGTACAGAATATTAATTAATAGCCAGGAGAATGAAGCTTAAAGGAACCAAAATTTGAAAGCCCGCCAAAGTATACAGATGGAGCTAAGATGGAACAAAGTTGAAATTGGGCTGATACTGGTGTATTGCACTTATTCTTGATGTGGATCCTTTTCCTGCAACATGTTTGGGTTGTCACTGGGGGAAAATTCCTTTCTGAAATACTTTGGGCTGTGAATTACCTGATATTTCTTATTATTCTCGTTTAAATTTCTATGTAAATAACTATTTAGCATTTCATAACTTTGAGGTTATCTATATAATTGTAAATGACAGTTTAAATTGAAATTTTAATATGTATAGGTTGGTAGGCACTGTTAGTGAGATCCATTATATAGGATAGCGCGAGATTTGGATGTTGTTTTGACTTTAAATTAGAATGTAATAATCCAAAATAAACTGGATAGTAGTTGATATTTGATTTTAATATTGCAAATATGTGTACTCACCTTGAGTAAAAGTCCTTATGCTGCTTAATTGTTCTTGATATATTATTATACAATAAATTGTGAATGTTATCCATATTGAACGCTATCTTTATTAATAAAAGCTGGCAATACGTGATTTAAATTTATACGAATATAATATTAAACCAAGTAAAAGTCGTATATTTTACAAATTATTAATTTAGAAGACAAATCACGTACAGCCTCTTTGGCTACCTAGTTACTACTGGTAAAATAATATAAATGTAACTACTCATTGCTTGACAAGGGGGAAAATTACTAATACGCATGACTTATAACTAGAGACCGGATTATATGCAAAGACAAACTGGTATATATGCGCATATATATGCATAGATTTTTGAGAAAACATGCATAAACCTGGGGCATGTATGCAAAAAAATTGCGACAATATGCAAAATTTTTACATAAAATAAATAAGAGCAGAAATTTAAACATTAACTTTATTGCACAAAATTTTTTCACAACATATTTCTAAAACAATTTATAATTAAATGTCTTGCAAAATTGTGTAAAAGAAAGTTTTGTCTTCTATCAGAATACATATGTTTCGAAATAGAAAAGTTTCTTTCAACATCCGCAGATGTAATTGGTGCATTTTTTAACTTTGCAATACATTCTAAACTAAAAATTAAAGTCGAAATCGTTTACGTGAGACAGTAAACGATTCCAAAATTTTCATAACTTTCTTCAATTTCAAATACCCCGCATTTTTATTTATCACTTTTTTAAATTTATCGTTTATAGAATTACCTATTGTACTCTTAACCTTCTTACATAGCATATCAAATTCGTCTACTATTTCGACTGATTCCGAGAGCGACATCCCTTGCGTTTCTAGTTTACAAATGAAACTTGAAACAAAACTATAATTTGACTAATATACAAAAGGTTTTGTAGCAATTTTGTTGATGTTACTATCTTTTTACAGTTTTCTAGAGCAATGCAGTCAGCAGTGATTTCAAGAATTACATTTTTTATTCCTTCAAAATTATCGGCGAAAAAAATTGCAACCTCTAACCATGTACCCCATCTCGTAATAATCGGTTCAGGAGGCAACTTAACACCGGGAAGTCACTCCTTATAAAATTGGATTCGTAAAGGTGCTTTTAAAAATACTTTTTAGACATTCGTAATTAAATCATTAATCAAAGAGAATTGATTCGTAATGTCTTCGGCTACACGATTGAACCCATCACCTAAACAAGTGTTAGGAATAATGTTACTATAATTTTTTTTAAATTTTGCGCCGTTTTTATCATGTATGGTGCAGCGTCGGACAACATTAGTAAAATTTTTTCACAAGGTATATTTCCAGGTAAAAAGAAATTTGATAAACCTTCTTGAACGAATTGGGCAATTGTCACATTATTTGTTTTTTGAAGTTCTTTACAATATGGCTTAATCCATAAAGAAATTTTGTTCGCTATACTCATTGTATGTACGCACAGTATTTAAAAACGTAACACAATTACATGCTGTTTGGCTCAAAGATATTCAATGAATGAATAGTTTATTTGGGAATTAATAATAATAAAACGTATTTACCACATTCCTTCTCCTAGGCGAAATTAAACAAGTGCAGTTCTTGGAAAAAAGTATTAGAGAAACCAATGCAAAAGATTTGTGGTTCTGAGTATTGTCGGTTGTCGATCTACATTAGGAATTACTAGGAATTTTTACTAATAGAAAGGATAAGAAAAAGCTTAAATATGCAATATATGCAACTATTGTAAAAATATGCATAGAAATGCCGTAAATATACAATATATGCCATCACTAATGAGCGCTAATTAACTTCAATTAGTGCAATACGTCTACCTATAGACTATAATTAAAGATATGCAAAAAATAAAATATATGCACTTTGCATATAATCCGGTCTCTACTTATGACCATATGAACTTGTTCTTTGGACAAATTTTAATGCATTGTTTCATGGGAACAATGATTTCTTTCATTGTTTCAGCACGCATTTTTGCTTCAGTGTAGGTCATTCGATCGTGATCTATCATACCATTTTATTTGGGATTGTATAAAAAAAATGTGGATGTTAGGCGCAGGTTTTTTTTTAAATCAGTCCGGCAAACACAGGAGACAAAGTACAGCATTAGAGTATTAAGATTTTCTATTAAGAAACACAATAAATATCTTGTATATATAATTCTTCCACCTATTTATACATAGCCTGTATAATATATTATGTGTAATACTAATCATTTTAGAAAAATCATAATCAGTTCAATTCATTAGTGAAATATAGTATTCTTGGTTGGTATGCTTAGTGTGATTTAAAATATCATAGCTATATATATTTATATAAAACATATGCTCATCAAGCTTTCATCAAAGGGAATAATCACTAGTTGCTTGACATAAGGTTCCATTTACTCAGCAATTGAAACAATGACCTTTTCCAGTGTAAAATAAATGAGTAAAAAAAGGTCTAATTAAAATACACTCTGTATTTTTAGGTCAAAGTCATCGTGATCGTTTCCATGAATGTACATATAAATTAGTACCTCTGCTTTAATTAAAGCTCTCATCAAGCCGAATGTTTGAATTTGTTTTTGCACCGGTGATGACAGGATCAGATACTTTCCCGTAACATTGTAATAAACAAATAAACAAAATGATCACTTGTCAATGTTTACCTGTTGGATTTTTCATATTGTGATTTCCCTGTGGTTACCTTTTGCGCTCCTATCTGTTAGAGGCATTTTATGAGTCAGTAGTAGTAATTTCAACTGTATCCCTGCTGAAAAAAAAGATAGGCAGATCCGCATTCGGAAACAGTTGCTTTAGAATTATGTCGATTCCGATTGTATGTGGTTGCTTTCCGGCTGTTAGTTGCATCTGCTATGAATATTTGTTCCTACGCGTAAATTTTATGCGTATATAATAGGGAAGATATTATAGGAATAACCGAGGTAGCACCATCCGGTCCAAACTATTCCAGAAGTATCTTTACGATGCAAACCAGAAAGGTCCTCTGCTGATAAATGCTAGGTTAGGTTATGTGCTCTTGTCACTGTTACAATAATTATTTTTGTTTTTGCATTTGAGAATACCATAAATATTTTACAACTATTTTTTCGCAATGAAGTGTCACTAATTGTAAGTGGAACCTATAGATTGATAATCCATTATTTAACAACTATTTTGTACTGTGGATCCTATCAATTCTTCGTTGCAGCAATTTTTATTATGTAAAGTAAATTATGTAAGAAAACCCTTTATTTCTCATAAATTATTATTATTAAAGTAAGCCGCGGCATAATTATAGAAGGAGCAAAGCTTTTGATAACGAAGGTTGTTGATGGAAAATCTATTCATACTGCATTAGATCTGTGAATTTCTATCAGTTCATCTCAAGCGTTATTAATATGCAGTTTTAGTCGTTTCTCGATGATTTTCTATATTTAGTTTATTTAGTACTAAATCTTTTCGCATTTTAAATGAAAAAGTTAAAAGACTTTTTCGCACAACAGCTGTCGACCACAAAAATCGTTTAAAACTGATTGCTTGACACCTACGTAAATCTGAATGACAGCACCGAGGGATTTCACAAGGAAGAAAATGTAACGAACTAAGAATAATTGAATTTCAACTTATTTAGTTACGTCAACAAGCAATAAATCGATTCTGGCAGACGGACAATGATTGCAATATCATATCTTGCTTCGACTTGGAAGGTTGCGTATATAAGTCAATTGACATGCAATTTATTTTATAAGAGTTCTCAGCTTTGTTGATGATCTATTTGCCAAAATATTCTTGGATTTCCAGCATAATAACTAGAATGAGGACGTTGAGTGCAGTTCGCTAGCGATGTTAGTCAGACAAGCATCGATCGAGTATATACAGTAGCGTGGATAAATTGACTAGATTGATTTAGATAAATTATTTTGCTAAACATCAAGTACATTTTCGATACGATTGTAACAGGAATCAAGTATGATATATTTTTCTAAATTATTCGTTGCAAATTGGTTTAGTTGGTAAGTTAATTTATTTTTAAATCTGTGTTAAATGTTTTCTAGAAACTTGATTGGTTTTGCTACGCTTAAGAAATGTTTATTATTAATAATAATAATAATAATAGTATATTTCGTTTATTAATGCAAACAGCGTAAACTTCGTCAATAAATATATTGCTGTGTTTCATAAGAAGAAATTAAGCTATCAACCATATTAGATGTAATTATTTTTATGTTTGTAAGTCATATAATTTGGATTAATCGTATTAGTCGAGTCTTGAAGTGAATATAATTTATCGTCTGACAACTGTAGATAGCCTGGTATCTAGGTATCTATTATAATTGGAATGAGGTTTTGACTCAATAAGTTTGTTCGGTCGATGAACTATTTGCCTATTATCATTTAAGAACTTTTGTGTGCAAGTTCTTAAAAGTGATAATAGTGCAAAAGTTTCATCGACGCAAACAAAACTTAATGTAATTCGTTGAAAGAAAATGTATGAAATCCTTGTTATGTGTGGTTGTGATGGAAATAGTCTAGAAAAACTGTGTCATTCTCATCGAATATATGATTAAACAATTGCGGTGGTATAATCTTGGATCGAAGGGGGAGAAATTACAAATTTGGTGTTTACTAACCTCGGGTTACATGGTCTACATAGAATTACATGTGTTTGCTGTTCCGAGTCTAGTCATACATCCTGAATGTAATGGAGGAGGTCTGTTTCCCTGAATTTTTGTGCTACCGATGTTATTCTCCTGGTCTGGGCTTTTAGATGAATATACGAGCGAATCTGGATTTTCACTACAAGGAATACTTCGAGGTATCTGGCGTCTGTATGAACCGATAAACGAGGTAGTCTGTCAAACAAGCTTCATATGTGTATTGTTTAATGAATGTATATTTTATTAATATTTTGAGGTATATTATTTCGTATGAGATAAATTCTGAAGCTTTATAAGTTTGCAAACGTGGTTGGTGGTTTTCTATTCTCTTATGATAGCCGGGATATTTTAAAAGTCCTTTTTGATTAAAGAATTCTAAATTACACTGGATAATTGATAATACTTGTTTGAATATTCCAGTAACTATACTCACCTTGAGTAAGAGTTCTCAACATTTATATGTTTCTGATATAACTTATTAATAAATTATACATGTTATTATGATTGCACTGTTATTAATGTTGTATTGCGTCTATTCATTGTAGGAAGGATCTCTGCAAAGAAAAGACAATCATTAGAAAGTTATTTATTTATTTTCTTTTCCTAAGAAACATTAGCGGGAAATCACATAAAATATATATATAAATATTATAATATAAATTATATATAAGATTTTTTTTTTTAAATAGATAGCATTTATTGTCAAATATTACAGTTATCGACATCGTCAATATAAATAAATATAAGAAATAAAAAGATATTATTTTTACATTTACATTTTACACTTTACACAAACATTTCGTCAAGAGAATATATACATCTTTCTAATAGGAATGTTCTAACACTGTACTTAAATTGATTGCAATTTATGATGTCTTCATTTTGAGGCAATGCGTTGAATATTGTTAAACCCAAAATATTACGACTGCTTTTAGTTTTTTTTTTAGTTTTAGTTTTGTTTGGGCATACAAAAATGCGACTTCTAACCATGTACCCCATCGTATTAATACAGGTTCTGGCGACAAAGATATATTTGGGAACATTTCTTTGTATAACTTTATCTAGTTGGTGGTTTCAATAAAATATTTTTAAATGAGTTAATTAATATATTAATATCGGAAAATGCTTCACGAATAAGTTCACCAATGCTATGTATTTCATGCACAACACATGTTAGATGTAACTAGTTTGGAAAACGTTTGTTGATCTCGTGAAACGTCATGTTAAGTACCCACGAAACGTATAATATCACTGCACATTTAGTATTATTCTTAGTAGTTTTTTTAGTAAATAAGGCAATCGGCCATGTGCCTTGTAAAAATGCAAAACTGAGGCATTTAAATTCTTCTTTTTTTAAATAAACATTCCTTTTTGTTAGGAGCATTTTCGATGTCTACAAGTATTATTTTAATATCTGATAAAGATGTTCGAGTTTCACCGATATGCAACTTCATAGATACAAAAAACGTAAATATTTTTCTTTTTGCTTGCGAATCGAGAGTTAGTTTTAATAACATTCAAATAAATCTGAGTTATTTCTTGGATTTATTTAACATATAACGCAAATAAATTGAATCGAATTACACAAAAAAAAGTAGATACAGAAAATTGCAAAAGCCTTTTTACTATCTATCTATACATTCGCGCTTTGCGTGCCATCAAGCTTCATTTTTTTATATGAAATCATGAACTGGTCGAAAGGATCGTTTTTTCGTGACGGGAAGAATTTAAATAAATGTTCGAAGTGGCTTGCACTACAGCGGAGATCCACCAAACTACAATGATCGTGTATGTGGGGTATACTCGGACAGCATTTAGGTTGGGCACAGGTGCGCTCTAGCCCAGCATTTATAACATATTTTTCTCGTTAATGCTCAGATGCCCCCTATGCATTAAGACTTTTTGATTGTAATGATTACAGTGCTACATATTATTATATTTACCTCTATATCTGATACACCCTGTATAAAAATATCTGAAAATGCGTATTTATAAAACTAACTTATCTAATTCTTTTATAGTACCTAATAAATCACACTGAATCGCTCAACCAGGCATCAATAACAACATGCTCACGCGAAACCTACGATTGTTTGTGACGCACTACTATTTCATTATATGAAAATTCAAGTAAAAACAAAAAAAAAATATATAGAAGATTCTATTTTTACAGTAAAATTAATAGTGCACTACTAAAATTACTTTTAAAGTGCACTAAATACCAAAAAAAAAAATGTCAATTTTACGCTTTTAAGTAAATTTTGATAGTAAACACAAATTGTACATGATTTTTCCTGTATTTTCCTTTTGACTTTTTATTACATCTTAAACTTACATGAAAATGCTATGAAATATGTTTTTTTATTTCTCAGAAAAATTTATTGTGGTAAATTCACAACGTTATTACATGTAATATTCCTGATTTACCATGGCAAAATTACTGTAATTTTTTACAGTGTGCTTGTGTAACAATTTTTATAGGGATAATGTTGAGAATGTACTGAATTTGCAAGCCTGGTCATCAAGTTTAGAAGAATCTATATATCCCTAGCTTCCTCTGGGGTGTTTGTGTTGTTTATGTTGAAATACTCGAGCTACAATATAAGTATTACCAGTATAGAAGATAAAATGCGATGCCAACAAAGATGCAAATAAAAACAGTATACAGAAAATTAGTTTTTGATGCTTTAATCCTCAATTTATATAACCCTAATAAAAAAAGGAGATTTAAAAGATAAGAGATAAAATAACCTTCAATACGGCAAGATTTAAAATTTTTACGCTCACGAAGTACACTGCATTCTCTTCTCTTTTTTTTTCTTTCTTTCTGAAGCTGGGATTTAAAAATTAATTAATATTCATTCCCGTTCACTGGAATGTAAAATGCCCCCTAAAACCGAGGCAGGCAGGGAAGGGGAACTGGTTAGGGGGCAGCCGAATCTCATCAGCTGAAATAGTATCATTCTTGCGAACCCTTTTGTTCCCTTGGACCGCTTTTATATTCTTAATATGGTTTTGCTCGGTCTGTTTCAGCAAGTAATTCTAACTACGGGGTCGTGAAGGGATAGGCACCTCAATAAACTCTCATTACTCTCCCCGTTCGTTTAGAGCGTTGACGTCACATGCCGCAAGATAGGCAGCCGTCGTGATTCGTATTCCGGATCCGCAGAATAGGTAAATCCGTGAATGCATTGCCGTTCAATTCAATTCATTTTTTACGACCATCAGAGTCGTAGGTCGGCCCGTTTAATAACCTGTTATTAATTCGATTCCCGATACTACTAGATGTCGTGTGCATGACACGTAGCCTTAGGCGTAACACTGGCTATAAAGGGAGACTGAAATTTTAATAAAATTCTTCCGAACGCAATAAATGGAATGTCTAGATTGAAATACGTATATGAACGTGCGCCCGCTGTATTGTTTTGAGGGGGAATGATACAAAAGCAACTTTCTGGTTATATAAATTATACGTATTTTCAAATATTCAACGTTTATTAACGTTGTTTTATTTATTCTAACCGTTCTGTTTATCTATGTGGAAACAAAGTATCAGTTATTTGAGTCTGAATATCTGTATTCCTCGTTGTAATATCAACTACAGTTAAAATAATTAAAATGCACTGTAAGTAGAAATAGTTATTACCGGTAAACCAAAAAACGACAGTCAAATTTATAAAAAAGTTGTACAAAGAGAAAAGTGTAGAAAATATTTGCTACAATTGTAAGTTTTTATTTAAAAACATTGTGAGAAGTACATATAGGGACAGTGCCAATGTGTAGCAATATTTACTATTAAACTGTAGCATTAAGCTTGTAATTCTTACAATTTGTAAGAAATAAATGAATCGACAATCAGCTTGCTTGTATAACATCCTGAAATAAACTGCAATACAATTTTATCATTGATAAATTGATAAAACATGCAATGTAATACTTTTTGCACCAATCTTGGACTCTTATAGCCGAATACCTATGCGATCTGCAAAATCCAGAAAGCCTATTAGCTCAGAAATTGACCCTATAGTTGTTTGTTTCGTCCTACTACTATTAAAAATTTATATCACACACATTTTATCTAAATGTTTGTTTACAAACAGAAAGATAACTATTATAAATAGGATATTTTGAAGCAAATTATATTTGAGAGTTGTGAATGCACACATGTTGAATTTATTAGTAAAATGCGATTAAATTTATTTGTTTATACAATAACTACTAAGTGCAAAAATATAATTACTCCTTGATTTTCTTAAATAGTACTTTTTTTCTTTTAATATACCTATTTGTTTTCTGGTTCGATTATGGCTTCGTTTAACATAAGGCAATAACATAGTGAAAACAGTCCACTTTATTTTATAGCTCAATTATATTATAATGTAATAGCAAAGGTTAATTTTTAATTATATTTATACTCATGTAATTATTTAATTGTATTTTCACTTTTATTATTTATTATAAATAAATAAATAAATAACCACTGATTTTTCTCAACAGCAGGCATAAAATCCATTTTATAGTCGCTCTACTTAATATAGATATGAAGTTTACAAAATGTAGCAAATGATAAAATTAAATTAAACAACTTAATATACGTCATAATATAATGAAAGGATATCCCTAAGCCTGGGGAAGCATACAACGGTCTTCCAGGCAGAGGTATTCGCCTTTGCAGCCTGTGCAGAAATGATTGTAAAAGGGGGCTGTATGAGAGGAAAATTAATATAAGACTGACACCAGGCTGTCATCAAGGCAGTCTCAAACCCCGTAACTAGCTCAAAACTAGTTAGAGACCCCTCAATGCACTGGCACGAGACTACACGATGTCTCTGATTTGGGTGCCGAGATATGAGGATATAAAGGACAATGTAATAGCCGACGAACAGGCAAGAGGTCTAAAGACACTTCATGGGTACAGAGCGTATATGGGATTACCAAGGTTTCGCAGAAGGGAGATTGGACTTGGTTAGATAAAAGAAAGTACAAAGAAATGCAGGCCGGACTGAAGGTCAACTCTATACCAAAGCGTTAACAGGGGATGGGGATGGTAGATTCTCTGATAACTTACTCAGACACAGCAAGAAAGAAGCTAAAACAATTACTGAGCTGGTAACTGGACACTGTCCTCTAAAAAAGCATTTTATGTAACACAGGTCGAGTAGCGAACCGTGTGCAAAAGATGCGAACTACAGGAGGAACGAGTTTACATGTAATCTGCACATGTAAGAAATGAAAGGTACTCCGGTAGAAATATTCCCGGAAAGATCTATTGGAGCCTTCGAAGGTTCTCGAGTTTCCACTAGGTAAGATACTGGGCTTTCATTCATTCAAGTTAGGGTGGAAACTTGATGCTCCGTCGTGGGCATTGCAGCAAGGTGCTGCAATTGCTAACATCCTATCGATTCCTTATTTCCACTCGTGCAGCTTGGTGGTTCTCTATAAAGCCCAGTATCTTTGCCCAGTGGAACTTTGAGGAAGGGTTCCAATAGATATCTCCCGAAAGTACTTCTGCTAAGTACCTTAGTTCCTCACATGTGCAGATTACATGTAAACTCGTTTCCTTTTGTAGTTCGCATCTTCTACACCACGGTTCGCTTACTTGGCCTGTGTTGTATAGATGCTTTTTCAGGGGACAGTGTCCAGTTACCAACCCAGTAATGGTTTCAACTTCTTTCTTACCGCGCCTGAGTAGGTTATCAGAGAAACTACCATCCCCATCTCCTATCAGCGTTTTGGTATGGAGTTGACCTTCAGTCGACCTCCATTTCTTTGTACTTTCTTTCTTAGTATCCACATACGGGCTCTGGACCCATGAAGTGTCTCTTAGAGCCTCCTTGGCTAGTTCATCGGCTATTACGTTGCCTTTATATCCTCATGTCCGGCACCCAAATCAGAGACACGTGTTGTCTCGTGCCAGTGTATTGAGGGATAGTTTGCAGTCCCTAACTAGTTTTGACCTAGTTACTGGATTCGAGACTGCCTTAATGACAGCCTGGCTGTCAGTCATTATATTGATTTTCCTCCTCATGTAGCCCCCTTTTGCAATCATTTCTGCACAGGCTGCAAGGGCGGATATCTCTGCCTGGAAGACCGTTGTATGTTTCCTCAGGCTTATGGATATCCTTTGATTAGGACTGGGTCCACAAATACGGGCCCCTGTGCCCTGGCTGGATTTGGATCCGTCCGTGAACCAGTTGTCATTAGCAGCGATCTCACTGCGTGTCTGGTCTCTGTTTGGTATGGAGATTTTCACCTTTTCAGTGAAGATAATTTCGGGTGCCATGCTGTCCGTGGGCACTTGCAGCAATGGCCCGCTCAGCATCGTGCCCGTAGTATAAGTGTGCCCTCCCACCCTGAAGTTGGGATGCCACAGGTGTTGGCTTTCAGTCAAGGATCGCATTCATTGCCTTCGCTCTCACATAAAGCTCCAGCGGGGGGAGACCCACAATGATCTCCAAAGAGGCGGTCCCTGTGCTGTTAATTGACCAGTGGATACCAGCAATGCCTGTCTCTGAACAGCGGTTAGCAGTTGTCACTGCGCGAGCACTTCTATCCTCCTCCACCAGGATACTGGGCTTTATAGAGAACACCAAGCTGTTCGATTGGAAATTAGAGACTTAATAGGGATGGTACAATTAGCAACTAGCTCAAGTGCCCGGACTTTAGGTGCCTACCCAAATTTAATGAATGAATGAAATGAATGAATACTCATAATAAATATATTTTGCAAACAATAATTACCTAATTAATGTAAAGATTATTTGTCTACAACAACTAAAGTCAAATATACAAACATTTTAAAGTTATGTAAAATGGACAGACCAAACATTAAGAATGCAAGGAATAGCATTCTTAAAATCATGGTTTTAATATTTGTAAAAACCGAAATAAAGTCAGAGATACATGGACTAGACTAAAAGATTATAATGATGATGCATAGATTTTGGATAGGTTAGCAGTGTACCGTAACTTATTCAAGTTTTGCCTTTCTTCATAAAAATCATTTCTGAAATGTTTCACGTTGTTCCGGTGTAATTTATTTTTTCGTTAATTGCGATTTTTGTCTTATTAAAATTAAACTTGTATTGATGTTATAAATATAGCCGATAATTATTGTTTTTAAATATGGATTTACTTTTTCTTTCAATTTCTTGCGTCAGTTTTTTTTGAACTTGTTAATTTGAATTCCCGATGCATTTTTTTTTTAAATTATTATTTTTTTTGGGTAACGGCATTATAATTTAATCATCCTTGAGAAGGCTACTATGTCTACCATGAGGTGGACATAATATTGTTATTTCTATGGACTTTAATGTCATAATTTAAATTTACATTATTTTCTAACTCTAACGAAAATTGTTTTTATGATAATAGCTATTAAATTGTTATACGTGTAAAGTACATCTATACTTATACTGCGAAGGTAAATTGAGTAACTAATCATCTATATATCACAAAAATTAAGCTTAAGGTTCAAATAAGGTGAAATAGTTTCCTCAAGGCTCACAAGTACAAATTTTGAAATCAAACTTGATATTGATGATCCTAGTGCCCAATCTGTTGAAAAAGTTCCTTTTCGCATTGAAAATTATTATGTAATTTTATCACTTTTTATTTACTTCAGGAAAGAGTCAGCACAAAAACTTTGCTAGCCCTTTTTACAAACTGCTAGATTTTAGCAACAAAATTTATCAGCTTGCGTTCTGATTAAGTTTGTTTTTAACTTTTAATTGAAGATACCTATAGTATTGGCGTATTTGAGAATATTACAATAATAATAAACAAGAAATATGTACTGCATAGGAAATGCAAAATCCTAACAATTATATTTTATTTTGTAACAGGTACTTGCATTATATGTACTAAACTTAAATTAAATAAAAATATATTTACCGCAAACTACTATACAAACGTTAGATATTTATTTATTTTGAATAAAAATTTCAATATTTCATATTCTTGTTTCCCAAACTACAGTATTTGTTTGCTTTATATTAATTACTGTTATTATGGTAAAACACGTTATGATAATAATATTTGCTGCTTCAAAAAATATTAGAAGCGATGAAATATTAGAAACAACGGCCAGTATATTAAAGAATGCAGTGTACCGGGTGGTCCATTTATCCACAAAGTGTATCATAATGTACTGACAACACTTGAAAATATGGAGCAAAGGATAATGCATTCATGCTCAGAAATCACGGAAAATTTGTTATTAAACGTCCATGATTCGTTTAGTAGAAAAATTCGGAAGTGAATGAGGTTGATGGTCAACATTTTGAACATTTACTTGAATAAGTATTTACATTATTATTATTGCTCAATAACATTAATTAATTTTAAAAACACAAAATCCATCATTTGTTACATTTTGTAAAACTCATATTTATATTAAGTAGGTCGACTATATAATGGATTTTACACCTGCTGCTGAGAACAGTTCATGTACAGTGAAAATTACCCTATATTAGAGTATTTTTGCCCAGAAAATTAAAATTCTTGCAGTTTCACATCATAGTTCGATGTATTTTTTTACCAAGAAACTGATGAGTTCCCTACTTCTTTCAAAGTGTACGCCTCTTTAACCGAAAGCTTGCAGCGAAGCTTTTTATTTATAAACATTGCTATTACAGTAAGACATATAGCAGTTCATACAAAGTGACGTTCTTTTCTACGTTGAATTTGAAAATGGAATAACATATAGAGGGTTCCATTTAAAATAACGGAGTAAGTGTACGTTTGTCTGTTTCTGGAACACTTTCTATAGTCGGAAATATTTTTCGGTCATGCACCATTAAATTCTAAAGAAAAAATTATACAAAAGACATTTTCCTGAGGTCAAAATGGAATTGTAATCAAAGATTCAGTCTTCGGTAAGACATTGCACATGAATAGAATATAATATTTCGGAAATAAGGATTTTGTCGGAATAATGTTTTCAGCATTAAATTCTTCGTGAAAATAGGTAATCCTTGGCGCCCAATAGAACGTAATATCCGCAATACGTTTTTTTAATGTATTACCTTTCTCACTCAAACTGTTCTAGCGCTTATAAACTGTTCAGATACTGTTGCTGCAGTCTCCCTACGCTCGGTGACATTATGATATTGCTTTGGTAATTGCCTCAACCTATATTTCAGCTTGATTACCTCTTTCAACAGATCCACAGGCGTAAGTGTAAAATCGCCCATTGTAGATACACGTTCAGGATATAACTCTAAATATGCCGAAACGGTGAACACGAATATGCACAGATATCAGATGCTCCTGTGTTTGTTTTGTACAGCGTATACACCTCGAAACGACCGCAAAATGGATATTGCGCTTAAAATATATTTGTTTAACGGTATGTTAACTGTGGGAAGCGGCGTTAGGCTTTAGGATTTATTACGGAAACTGTTGCGTACAACAAAAGCGACCATTGTGGTTCATATGCTGATAGGAATAAAACACATACCTTATGAGTATGCATACACATATATCATTTAGAAATAGCAAGTAGAATAAAATTTCTGACTGTTTTAAATAAACATACGTTAAATTTACAACAGTTAGTGCAGGAACCGTGAGAATTCCTAAAAAACCACCAAATATGATATATTTTGTTTCCTAAAGTAATGACCGTTCCGAATTGTTTAAACATTGTAATAACCATTGTAATGCACGAAGGAGCTTAATTTAATTAGTGACGAATTTAATAGTGATCAATAAGAATAAGGTTAGAAGTATCTGGTTGTAATGCAGTTTACCATTTATAGTCTGTCCATAGATATAACAATTTGACTAAAAGGGCGGTATTAGGAGAAGTTGGACTTTTCTTAGGTAGAGAATAATTATGTTTCATTTAATAGAATCCACTGTTTACAACTTAAATTGCATTATTCTAAAGAAAGCAATTAAATTTTAACAGATAATATATATACATATAATCCATGGTTCTTGACTCTGTGTGAGCAAACAGTAATAGGGATATAAAAGTAAATGGTCCAATTTCTCACAAATTATTTTATTGACGACAACCGGTTTCATCCAATCCTGGACATCCTTCTTGTTGAAGACCCAACAAGAAATTAACATGGTACAGTTTAGACTGAAGTTATACAAAATAAAGTGGTTAAAATTGTGTAAAATTGTGTTCATAATAACCCCTTCTGCAAACATAGCAAATCTAAGCTAGATATGTTGACGATATTTTAGTGGTCTGGTCTGGTTACCACCTACAATTACAAGATTTTCTTTATTATATCAATTCATTACATAATACCATAAAATTCACTTTAGAAATAGAAATACGTAATCGAATTAACTTTCTGGTATCCACACCTCCATGGAGAACAAATTACTACTTGAAATATACCGCAAACCTACACATTGTGGTGTTGTAATTAAAATGAACAGTCGAACCATGCTACTAATCAGAAATACACAGCCTTTAATAATTATTTACACAGGTTGGTAAATCTAAATCTAACAAAAAGTCCTTTAATAAAGAGGTAAATATACTTAAACAAATTTCTTTAATGAATCATTTTAATCCAAACATCATAGAAAAACCACTACAAAAAGTTATAAATAAAACTAGAGAGATTTATCTTAGCTTATCTTGACTCTACAGGAAGTCTGTCAGTCAATAAAAGATCGGTATAAAATTGCAAATATTTTAAAACCTTATTTGAATGTCTCCTTCAGGACCTTACACGCCCTTTGAGACCAACTGTTACCTAAATTTCCGGCACCGAAAGTGACGGTCGAGTACCGTGAAAAATCGCGAGGTAAGAACTCAAAATAACAAGACAAAAGGTGATGCACTTCCGCTTTACAAACCTTCAAATAAGTGGGTTGAGATTCGGCAATCACGCAGGGTGCCAGCCGGCTCGTCGGCGAGGGAGTGGGTTGATAGAAACACAAACCCAAGATGGATAATAAAATTTTGGCGCCATCTGCTTAGATTACTTACCCTGTCATGCCCCTAGATAAGCAGGAATCCAAGGTGATAAATAAAATCGAGGGTAAAGCGGGTTGCAAATATTTACACATAAAGAAATAAAAGAATAAGTTTACTGACAAAGCAAATATAATTTTAATGCAAAATCTTGACATATAAAAAAATAAATGTTATTGCCAGAATGACAAATAAAAAGAAATAAAACTCAAAAAGAGCAATGTTGTTGTCGATTTGACATTAAATACGGCAAAACAATTAAAAATGACAGATTGTCCTAAGATAGGACACAAATGCCGAACGCTATGGCCAACGCGAACCGCTCACATAGATTTGTACAAACAAAATTAAATTATAAATTGATTGAAATGTTACGGTTACAAAAACTCAAAAATAAAATTAAATATTTACATGGTGAAAAGGTGAATAAACACTCTGTATATGCCAAGCCGATATTCAATCGGACGGAGATTGACAAGTAAATAAAAAAATTAAATAAATATCCGAATTGAAGTTAAACTATTTTACAAAATTAGCGTTAAGTAGCACCCTCCGATTCTAGGCACAACACATAAAATTTACTTTAATACGTTAAATACAAAAAAAACTAAATGATCGGGGGTGGATTCCTATTATATTCGTAGAAAGGTTACAAATAAAAAAAGGAAAGAGAACGTGCACTTAGCTTTTCCCCTCGATTAGCTGTTAGTGGGGCATAGAGACCCCCTCTTATTCGGATAGACAGATCGTAGCCTCTGGGCTGACTCGGCATTAACCGAAAACCAGGTGGTCCGGGTAAATTCAAGGAATGTAGGGTTCTCCGTAGGACTTAAGAAGTCGTAGAAGTCCTCAGCCGCACGTGGGTGTTCAAATTCTCACATAAAACGAAGGTAAAATTCCAGAATTCAAAATAAGGGGGTGTTATAAAGACCTCTAAAAACACTGAAACCTCAAAATTAGTGATTTACAAGAAAAGACAAGATCTGCTTACCGTTAAATAACGAGGTTTTACAACGAAGAGAAGAAAGAAACAGATATAGCGTTGGGACGCGTGGGTTCTCAAATTATATCTCGGTTTATCGAAGTCATCTGCCGTGATATTCACGAAAATTTCACACCAAACACCAGCGAAGATACGGCCAATGAATATTTCAAGCAATCTTCCAATAAAATCCACAGATGTGTGAAAATATCCAAAATTTCCAAAATAGGAAGGTGTACTCGTAAGAACGCGTCTAAAAATACCCACCAGAATGGCCAGCAAGCCGGAAGAGAGAATACGTCACACAACCAATCAGAAGACAGATAGATAAAATAAGAATACAGCCCTCTAACGTCGAAAAGATGTAAACACAGAGAACACAGATCTAAATAGACGATCAATCAGACAAATCGAACAGATCTATTGATGCGTGGGAATCGATAATGCCGGCATATGCAAAACGAACAGATCTTAACCTACCTAGAAATGAAAACGTCAACTGTCAAAACATGGGAATTGAAGGAATTTACTAAAATTGAAAGAAATTAAACGAAAATCTAAGACCGTATTAAGTATAAGGAACTATCTGTAAGTAAATGAGACTAAAAGATACAAATTCTAGCTAGACCGCACTAACATGGGAAAGAAAACACAATTTGCAAGCCAAAAAATTAGACGATAATGTTTACGTTGTAAAAATACAAGACGTAGGAGCATCTCTGAACGTAGAGTATGGAAATAGAAGAAAATAGGGTTACAAAAGCTTGT
This sequence comes from Protaetia brevitarsis, assembly GCA_004143645.1. NCBI lineage: Eukaryota > Metazoa > Arthropoda > Insecta > Coleoptera > Scarabaeidae > Protaetia > Protaetia brevitarsis. The sequence continues at coordinate 69,230 of RXPK01001532.1, forward strand.
CTAAAAGACTAGGGGAGAACTAAATCGAGGTAAGCGAAGCAAAAAAACCATAACACAACTGATCAATAATAAAGACCATATAGATCCCTTTATATAAGAGAGGTGAGTACTAACTTACGTGTGATGACTGCCCAATGAATTATGTAGACAGAACATTTAGGAACTTTGGAACCTGTATAAAAGGACATGTCAGGTGCTCCAGGCCGGGAATGACGGGGGAGTCCTTGTTTGGTAAGCACCTTAAGGACAATAAACATACTTTCGATACATAAAATGGCTTTCAAATCTTGCATACCGGTAAAGCTGGAATCTTTCTAAACAATCTAGAAGCTCTAGAAACTGTAAGACATGAAATTGAGAAAAAAGAATTTTCTCTAAATGCACAGATTAATTTTGATCAGAATACAACTTTCAAAACTTTACTAGAAAGTTGACAGGCAGTCGGTTCGCATATTAGTTATACAATTTGCTTTCTTTGCTATTATTTTACTTATTTAATTTTGACTTTTGACATGTAGATGAGCTGGATTCTTCTCGAAATTTCCCCCAGTATAACTTCAATTCAAATAAATTTCTAGATCATTTATCGTGCTGCATCCGTCGATTAAAAATACAGTGTCTTCTCTATTTAATTTATTTTAAAGTGTAGTTTGCTATGTGTGTTATTACGTCTTATACAATTTTATTTAATTTTACAATTCTATTTTTATTACTTTACATGGCTAAATTTTAAACTGTTTCATAATTGTAAGTATTAAAACTTTTAACCTTTTTACGCATATTTTTCTATTTTATTTATTTATTAACTTGTACAATAATTTACACAATTTTAACCACTTTATTTAGTGTAACTTCAGTGTGAATTGTATCATGTTAATTTCTTGTTGGGTCTTCAGCTGACCTGAGGATGTCCGTGATTGGATGAAACCGGTTGTCGTCAATAAAGGAATTTGTGAGAAATTGGACCATTTACTTTAATTTCCCTCTTAGATCATATCTACTTGTAATTGTATTAAAGAATGTTCTATAATGATATTTTAAATTTTAACACCCCTTTCGTTCAATTAACTAATTTATACAAATACACATATATAACAAGGTAATAAATAAGGAAATATAGTTGAAATACAGTTGTCACAAAGTGTAGATGTTCATATGTGTGAAACAAAAACATGTGGAGACCGTGGATTGCTGATGAACATTCAAGAACGATGTATTCGCGGGTAGTCATATAAAATTGTTATAAAAAATAATGCATTTAAAATAGGGAAAATTACTATAGAAAATCGTGTATTCACTTAAAGCAAAAGTGAAAAAGGTTTAATATTCATTTCGAAGTCGTTTTCAATGTATTAAAACCAATTCCTTCTTATTAACTCATGACTATCGGCACATTTTTTCTTCCACACATAGGCATTTTTGTGAAAAAAAACATACATCGGAACAAATCTTATCTACCCCAAGGAAAGATTGATAGACAAATATACAGCGGTTTTTAGTTACCCCATTCACAGCAAAAGGTGACAGCGGCGTCCTAATGGTCCTGCCAGCATCTACAGCTTTTATCTGACGGAATTTGCGGTCCTTCATGGAACAAGATATACGACACGCAATTTCGCCCGTAACAACTTAAGAACCGCTAAGCCGAACTTTTGTAACCTCGAGCGACAGCATACTAACAACGCAATAAATATTTGAACCCTTCTTAGTAATAAATAATCCGACAAAAAAAGTGTCTGAACTGACACTATTATGTACCTATTATAATTTTCTAAGAATCCTATTCGATTTATAGTATAAATAACAAAATATGTACTGGAAAGTCTGTAGAAAAAAGTTATATAACATCCATTAAAGGTAGTCTTTAATTATACAGTGCATTCCAACTGAAGCGAGCCACTTCAAATAACTCTTTACCTGCCAAAATTGCAATGACAGGTTCGTTGTTCATACCACACATGTACCAATTATTTCTTGATGAATCGTAATTTTATACCATATATCTTCTTTTTTCCGCCCTTTACATAAGCATGGAATTCCAAAAATGGTGTAATTTTTAACCTCCTTCAAGAAAATGAGGTTAAAATATAATGTATTGTATGTTTGTCCAAGAATTTTTCAGAAACTACGGATCGGATTGAAATAATTATTTTTTTTTATCGACTTAGGTATGTTTTAACTTAGGGATCAGTAAAAAATTAATCAAAATCGGTTCAGTAGTTTAAAAGATATGGATCAAAATGTTAAAAGAAGTCGGTTTGTATTTATAACTTTTGTGACATAGACTTGTTAATGACATGTTTTCCCTGCAGTTTAAATGAATGAAAAAAAAGAACACACAAGAAACGATTTTTTGAAAATTTAATTCAAAAAGAAAAAACATGGTTATTATTTAGAGCCACAAACCGAATTAGTATGGACCTCTGTCTAGAAACACTCGTTTTGCATTACTTCAAGTCTGTCTTTTCCCGTAGTTCTTGGTGGTAATTATTACTTTTATATTCTTGAAATCCATTTTGTGTCCGGTGTCGTGCATGTGTTCTGCCACCGCTGATTGCTAGGTCCTTCTTAATCTTGCGTCCCTCTCGTGTTCTTTTATTCTTATGTCGATGGCTCTTCCTGTTTTGTCCGACGTAGCACTGTCCGCATTGGCATATTATCTTGTAGATACCTTCTGTGCGCCCCTTGGGTATCTTATCCTTTGCGGTCGGTAGATACTGCTGGATCGACGTTGCAGTCCCGAAGCGTACTTGTACGTTACGTTTCTTCAAAATTCGACCAACTTTTTCGGTGATTCTTGCTATGTAAGGTAAACACGCCATCCCTCTTCGTGGTTCTGTAGTTGTCTCCAGTGTCGTCTTCTTCTTAGTGGCTCTCCTTATGTCGATGTCAGTGTAACCATTCTTCTTTATTGCTTTCTCCAAATGTATCTTTTCACTGGTAAGATGTTGTTCGTCACTGATGGTTTCGGCTCTGGATAGCAATGTTTGTATTAATGTCTTCTTCTGCATCGGATGATGGTGAGATCTTGCATGCAGATATAATCGGTGTGCGTCTTCTTTCTAAATACTGCGTGCTGTAGCATTCCTCTTTTGTTTTTCTAACCACAACATCCAGGAAAGGGAGATTTCCATTTTGTTCTTTTCCATGGTAAACTTGATGGCTGGGTGCTGTGAGTTTATGTGTTCCAAGAACTGTTGTAGTTTTTCTTCTCCGTGTTGCCATATTACAAAAGTATCGTCGACATATCGCAGCCAACACTTGGGTTCATATCGCTGGAACTTAGGGCTTCTTCTTCAAATGCTTCCATAAACAAGTTGGCTATTACTGGTGATAAAGGGCTTCCCATTGCTGTTCCGTTCTTCTGCTCGTAGTATTTTCCTTCATACAAAAAGTATGTCGTGGATAAGCACAGTTTCACTAATTCAATGTTGTCTTCTTGTAGTCCAAGTTCTGGGAGTAAGGCCAGTGCGTCCTCCGTGGGTATGTTAGTGAATAGCGATATAATGTCGAAACTTACTAAAATGTCTGGTTCAATCTTTAGCGTAGACAGAATATCCACGAAATGTTTCGAATTCTTCACATACGTTGCAGTTTGTCCGGTATATGGCTTTAGTAAGTTAGCTAAATATTTCGACAGATCGTAGATCGGTGATCCAATGTTGCTTACAATCGGTCTTAATGACACTCCCTTCTTTATGTATTTTTGGTATTCCATACAGCCTGGGTGGTCTATTGGCTCTTGGTAGCAATCTGTTCTGCATCTCTTTAGGTATCGATGAAATCTTTATGCTCTCCCTTACTGTTTTTGTGATCTTCTCCGTTGGATCTTTTCTTATTTCCTTGTAGGTGTTCTCCTCAAGTAGTTCATTCATCTTTTTCCGGTAATCTTCTTTATTTAGTAGTACTGTTGCATTCGCTTTGTCCCCTTTGAGGATAACGATGTCTTCTTCAGCTTTTAAATTTGTAAGTGCTGCCTCTTCTTCCCTGGATAGGTTGCGTTTCGGTGGTTTTGCTTTCTTCAATGCTCTGCTTACTTCTTGTCGCACTTCTTCTGCTTCGATGTTCGGACTTCCTTTGATCGCTGCTTTTACCTCCGTGATGATTTCTTCTGTTGGTACTCTTTTGGGTGCAATGACGTGGTTCATCCCCTAAGGCAAGTACTTTTGTTTCGTCTGCAGATAGTAGCTTCGTTGATACATTAATCACAACGTTCTTCAGTGTACCAGGTTGCTCCTTGATCTTCTTTCCTTCCATCCTTGCAAACTTCTTCACTTGTGTTGTTCTGGATTTCTCGAACTTAGTTTCTGCTGCTTCCCAGGTTATGCGGTCGATAAGGTCCCAATCTTCTTTTGGCATTTTGTTGGCTAATGCAAATGTAGCTCCATGATCATCTTGGAAATCAGATGTAGCTCCGTATACACTCGATGTACTCGTTCTCGTAGTAAGGCTTCCGCCGTTCTTCTTAAGATTTTCTTTGCGGCATCCGTTGTTATGTGATGTTTCAACTTTAAGTTAGGTGTAATCTTCTTGTCTCGGCATCGACGTAGAAATGCCAAAGTTGACAATAACTTGTTTTTCTTGGTGCGTAGAGAATCTAGTCGTCTAGTAGATAAGCACAATTCCTCCCCGTACAGGCTTGTGATAACACTGCGTAGGCTTTCACGACCGGTGTAACTATAACTAACAGCTTCTTGCGGGTTTCGCCGTGTGTCAAAACTTTCGCTCGACGTTTCGCTGTTCATACTGACAGCTTCTTCAGGGTAACTGAACTGATTCTCCATGGTCCGACATTCTTCTTATATACGCCCCTCGTGCATCCAACCGTGTAGTTTCCGTTCCAACTTAATAATAATTTTTAATAATTTGACTTCTATCCAAAAAAAAACTTTTCTTTTCTTTTGACTCTACCGGTGACCATATTTATCGAGATGGATTTCCCCTGAAGTTAATAAATAAGTTGTATTGTCACTGTAGTTAAAATTTATACCATACATTGCCGTGTACACAAAATTAATCGAATATTAACGTAAAACCTCGTTATATATTTTACCTCTTCTACGAATTACTTACATCACCTTAAAAAATCAGACATCAATGCCACACATCACATGGTAAACAATTTTCTTGACAACGACCGTTAAAGGTTCGTACTTAACGACTTATAGTGTAAATGAGAC
>RXPK01001533.1:0-79755 GCA_004143645.1 Protaetia brevitarsis
ATTAAATGATATATTCTGGCGGTTTGTTTTTTTCTTGTATAAAAGAGCCGTTCTTTTACGGAATTGTGTAATAAAGATACAAGTAAACTCACTAAATATCTTGTATTTCAAGTGAGTTTTGCGTTGTATTTTTTATTTCCAAGTTCCGGTAAAAGAATGGTCTCTTTTATACAAGAAAATACAAACCGCAGAATATATATTAATCTAGCGAACATGTTTCAAAATACTGTATTTTAATATAAAGGTCGGCGCTATAAACAAATTGAAGGTGGCTCCCATGGGTCACCGCTTTCTCCTGCTTAGAAATTTACTTATGGAAAATTTTCGAGGTAGTCGCTTTACAAACAACTCAAAAAAAGCGAAGCTGTGGTTAAGGTATGTAGATGATACTTTTGTAATTTGGCCCATGGAGAAGAAACTACAAAAATTTTGGCCCATTTAAAAACATACTTCCAAAATAAATTTACAATGGAAAAAAACAAAAGGTCAGCTTTCTTTTCTAGATATACTAGTCAGAAAAAAAGGATGGGATTTAAGACATACGGTATATCGAAAACCGACACACACAAACAGATACTAAATGCTAAGTCAATCACCATCCAGCGCAACTCCAACCGGTCATTATACATTAGTTGAGATCAGTGAAACTTACCGATGAAGAACACAGAAATTTAGAAGTAAAAAACATCAGAGACGCTTTAATTTCAAATGGATTTAACAATAAATCATAACACGAGTCTAAATAAGAAAAAAAATCAGAGAAAGAACAGAATATGTAGGCAAAGTTATAATTCCTTATGTTAGGGTAACTGACGTAATTGGTAGAATATTAAAAAAGACACGGGCATTCAGCACAATTTACCACGGAGAAAAATTGGCAAGTGCTAAATCTCCTAAAGAAGTATTCCTACTAGAAAATAAGGCGTTTATGAATTCCTTGTGGTGAGTGAATCATCTTCCTACATTGGACAAACTAACAGGAGGATAAATGTTCGCAGAGAAGAACATAAATCGGGTAAAACAGAAAAGGTTTAACTCTTTCTACGACAACATTCGTTATTAACTGCATAGAGATCAATTTCGATGGAATAGGAAACTGCTAATATTGAAAAATTTAAAACCAAGAAACTTAGGGAAGAATTGAAATTGAAAAAGGCAGAATGCTAAATAAACGAGATGATGCGCTACTTTAACTGTCGCTTGGAAGAGTGCCTTGCAACATCAGAGGTATTCCGTAAACCTACCAGTCCTGCACAAAATAGTAGATCTGTTACAACCAAAATGTCGTCGGTCATCCACTACAGACAACAGATCCAAAGTAATTGGTCAGTCACCTGAGCCAACGCACATGGCACCGCAACCAGGGATACTTACACGCAACGCATAAACATGTAAATAGTCTTCGAACGCCAGTAGTGACTAGAAGTCGAAAAAGGTAGCTGAGATGCCACCGAAACGTCAAACTAATCCTCGCTCGGAGGAAAACACGCGGAGTGACCGAGAAGGTGAATTTATATGTTATACCCGCGAGAACCTTAGATATACCATATATATATATATATATACAATTTGTTTCTTGGAACATATTTTTCTTATAACAAGCCTTATAACCAAGAATATTATCGATTACAACCAAGTAAAATATTTGTTTCTGTACAAGAATAATTCCTTATTGCAAATACAGATATATTTCTTCGAAGAAGTAACACCTTTTAAAGAAATATATTTACTTAATTGAAAAAAAAATTTTATGTGTGTACACAGATACTAATTTCTCTACTCTACAGGCTGAAATCTATGCCATTTAAATTAAATGGTGGATAATTCGAATGCAAAAAAGTTCGGTAACTCTAAACGAATTCAACATCGTTTTAAGAATCGAATCACTCTTCCAAATTATAACGGCAAAGCAAGAAAATCGAATCGAAAAATGCATAAGATGTATGAAGGCATTTGCGGTCTAACTTGAAGTACACAATAAACAAAACGCCCTCATTCGTAACACGTGTTCTCAATAGCTGTAATATAGTCTATGAAATAAAATAAAATAGTCTATGAAATAAAGTTTATTATTATTAATATTTAAGATTTGATTTTTAAAGCATAGATCTTTTTATGGTAAATTGCATTTATAATTAAACAGTATTTTAAAACAAACGATTTGAAATATTAGAATGTGTTTAATTATAATTGGAATCCAAAAAAAATATTGCAAATATAATAATAAAAAGCAGTATTACTTGGGTGAAATAAATAACGTTCGGGTGAATAAAGATGCATAACTGGATATAAATTTTACCAAAATTATGAGATTATTTTAAAAAAATATAAAAATTATAATATTTTTGTAACAATTTCTATTAACAGTCAAAGTTTATTTAGGTTGACATCGTTCGTCACCTCCAATGTCAAATTTTATTTGACAGACGTGCTAAGGCATATCCAGAGATTATTTGAAAAAAAAAATATAAAAAGATAATATTTTTGTAACAATTCCTATAAAAAATCAAAATCTACCAGGGATTTGCCGGTTTATCTTATTTTGGCATCGTCCTTCACCTTTAATTTCAAATTTTTGCCTGTGCATTTGCTTGGAATGGTTAAGAAGGTTAAGAGCATCGTCATTTTGCAAGAATGTTGTGTTTTCCACTTCTTGTAATGCTGTGTGAACTGACTTTAGTTACAGAATGCACTTGCATTACATTTGAAGTCAATTTTGCGGAAAGAAATCTGTTGCCAACTTAATAGCGGTTAATTTTTTTCTTATACTTGTATCGAATCTCTACGTTTAAGAAAAGATTTCTTTTCAACAAAAAAATATAAATTATGGTTATGTCTCCTTCTTTAGATAGATTATTTTCTAATCATTCAAATTATTTCAAGGGTGCACTCATTTTATTAGCAATCATTATTATTCAAAGCGTTTAGGTTATCAAGATAAAATTCTTCTGGAAATATTAAAACCATACACTAATTTTAATAAGCCTTTTCATTTCTATTGAAATCTGTATACTATCAAATTTAAGGGTTTATATACACAAAAGTAATATTAACACAACTATATTTCACTTATATTTCACCGATACCCGAGAGCATCAATAGAGGAACTAAAACACTCTTGAACCCTCTTTTAAATCCTCCTCGTAGATTTATAATATAACTAATAATTTAAAGGGTCTTGAAAATAATTGTAAGAAACATTTGAAAGAAACATCATTCATAATGTTAAAGCAAGTAAAAAAGGCAAAAATAAAAGGATGAAGAATTTGAAAAAAAAAAACATTGTACATTTATCTAGTAACGGAAAATTATATTCCTATTGGCATATCACTTCTACCAGTAATATTTCATATAGAGAATTAGGTACCTAAAATCTTAAAAATATTTGTAGGCGAGCGTTAGGGCCATCGATCTGTATAAAATATTGCAAAAACAAACTGGAAAATAAATATTATCATTAAAGGAAACTATGACTTGACAATATCATCACCATATATTCCAAAATCCATTTCACAGGCAATAAAAAAAAATAGCTGCCACATTCTACAAGTGCTAACTATCAGGGTGAATGGACGAACTTACTAATTCTCCTTCTCCAAGGAACGCGTGCTGGAAAAACGACCCGATTTCTAGTTTAAGATATAATTATAATTTAATATGAGAAGATTGAGATCATGACGCTAGGTTTCCACGCCTGTATTTTCATGGAAGTTATTTTTTCTAGGCTTCACCGATTTATTGTATATTAAGTAACTGAGTATTTTGTTTAAAATTCAATAGATAATAGAAAGAAAATATTTAGCCATTTCAACGTCTGTAACAGCAGAGAGAATCTTTTCAAAGACTGGCCAAATGTGTAAAAGTGATAACGCACTCACTCAAAAAATTGCATGAAAAGATTTTTTGAAATAACAATTTAAATGTACACTTCGAAATAAGAGTTTGTATATACTTCGGAGGTGTTTGCTTGCGAATTACGGGTAATAAAAAAAACACGCAAGATCTGGTATATGATCTCTATGCATCTGAGAAGAAATTAATAATCGACGATTTAAATTTTTGGAACTTTCTTTGGCCTTTACTAGAAGCTTCTTTGCCATTATATATATTGATATAATTATTTAAAAATATGTTATTCAAATATGCAGATAGGATGTTTCAATTAAATGGCGTTAATTGCTATCGTAATTGCATGAGAAACAAAAAACTATAACATCATTTTGTTTTAATTATTGGAAAATTTCTTTTAATAAAGATTTTTGGTTCAAGAAAATTATTTAATACTGAACGATAAATATGATTATATACAAAAAGAAAATTGAATTGGAAAAAGCATCAAATCAAAAAATACTAAAAATATCATTTGGCAGAAAATTTACTGTCAAGAGCTAAGCGCACGTCGACGTTTTCCCAACGACAGACAAATCAGTACTTCTGATGTTTCGATAGATTTTATTTTTCAACTTTTTCAAAGATCCATATTTGTTTATTTTTTTTACTGAACTAGATAGGATGAATTATACAATGACACAACACTTACAATCATTAGAATATACAATAGTTTAAATATAACTTACTTAATTTAATATCATTTCACAATATGCTAGCGTACTTTTAATGTGTTTGTGAGGGTTAAATTTATTTTTGGCAGATTTATCCAATAAGGACATCTTAAGCTATTATAAATTAAGTAAGTTATATTTAAACTATTGTATATTTTAATGATTGTAATGTTATTCTATAAATAATTCTAGCTAGTTCAGCAAAAAAAAATATTTAATCGGTTTATTTCGAAATTTCTATAGAACTATACTTATTGCATTCTAGGCGCAACTTATAATATTATTGATCATCCGATTATGAATGCATTAATATTAAATAATATTTCAAACAAGTCAGTTTTCACATACAATACTAAGCAGTCAAATTTTAACATGTTTCCACTTTTGAATTTGTCCATTGTCTCATTTTATTTTATTTATTTTGTTTTATTGTAAATGTTTGTGAATAATACTTCTATATATGATGTAGCTTTTAAATTATTACTAACGTATTGCGTCCAGAGGATGGCGTAAGCCGAAACCGGTCGACAATAATATTTTTACTAATAAAAGGATTGCAAAAGAACGTATTTTCTGGTTTTGTTACTATTTATTTCAAACAAAGGTTTTTTCCCAATCTGGAGCATATCTACATTATTACTATAATACGAAAACTGTATGTTTCCTTAATTTTATATTTTATTATGATCTGGTGTTTCCTGGCAACCAAGAATAATTCCTAATGTATTCATAATATAAGTTGGGGTGTTTTCAAATATCACGCCTGAAAAATGCTGATTACAAACTTTCGTTACTTTTTTACAAAATAGTTTTTTTTTTCTTATATGTACTTACGAATTTACAGTATATGTAATGCTTTTAGTCAGTGGATTCGTTCGATAAATCTTATTATTATTGTTTTATGTTATTGTCTTATACCTTTACTAATTCGTATAATAGTATAATCCAACTAATTTGCGTCACGAAATTTGTAATTTCATCCATGCATGGTGCAAATTATATTTAGACTCCTAACCTTAGTTTCATGAAAATTCAAACTTCCTGTTGCAGAACCCGTTCACACGGAAACGTTATGCATTTGGGAAGACATATTATTTGTTGACCCGGTCTATTGTTGAATAAATTAATATTCCTAGGTGTATATAAGAACTCGATGTTTAAGCTTCGATTCACATTCACTGCAGCATCTGAATAGAGCACAAAAGACATAAGCAAGCCCTTCTCCTTAATTGGTTTGTTATATTAGAACAATGGTTTTGAAAAATGTTTTACTCGTCGTGGCATTTTTGATTATCCATCATTTGCACGGCCATGATGCTACAGCAGATGATAGCTTTAAAGTACGGCTTTGCGGAATGGCTTTGACGCGATTGGTGGACAATCTCTGCGACCATAGACATTATCGCCCGTCTCGTTCTGAAAGTAAGTAATATTTGTACTTTTTAGACGATGAAGAGTGAATTTTCGTTTTTGTTTTTGCAGGTACAAATAGTTTAGAAGATTCCGATGAATCATTAGACTCCTTAAACTATGTATTCGAAGGACCTTCTTTCAAATCTACTCGTCTACCTTATAAAACCAGAAGGAATTTGGTGAATGAATGTTGCCGCAATGAATGTACTCATGGCCATATAATGAAATATTATTGTGCTTACGATGGTTAATGTAGAAAACTGTAAACGATAGGAATGACTTTAATAAATAATGGACAATGATTTTCTTGTCTCTTATTAAATTTAGCAAATAACAAATTATAGAGAAGAATAATGCCATCCGATAGTTTTTACTGCTACCCTAGCTGAAACTATTGGAGTTTTAATACAATCAATTGTGACTCTGTGTGAGGACATCTCTTATTCTCCATACATTACAAATCTTTGTTAAAAGAAAAAAAAAACATAGATTCCAACATTTGCTGAATTTGCTTTTTCGTGATACATTGTTGGACTTCCTATTTAACCATACCATGAAAGCAGCTGTTACGTGTGGTACTATATAAAAATAATGTCTTGCATCACCCACTTGTTTCAATAGCTCTTACCGACAGTTAATATTATATTGAAAGTTGCAAAGGTCAACTGTAGGATATTCCCGATTCTCTTTTTATGCTGCTATTACTTTTTTTTTTTTCGAAAAGTAATGAAGGAAATTTAGTTGAGATAGATATAGGGTTGTGATAGAATAGTAGTTAGTAGATATAGTCGAAGGCGATCAAACAGGTGAACACACGTCTAGGCAGATAGGGATGAGGATAACATTGCATTCTCATGATTTTTTTGTATAATACAGTGGGTGTACTGACCTGTTTTTGGGTAGTCGATCAAAATTAAACCTCTAAAACTTGCAATTTCAACCTAAAACTTGCCTATTTCTATGCATGCAGAGCGTCGCATTAATCCCAACTTTCTGCAGTGTCTTCTCAGTGCACAAATTCCCTGTCTTCTCAAGTCTCTTAAGACTTGTGCTGACCTCTTCTTTAGTCTATATAGTGTGTTGCTCGGCTATGTTGTTCCAGTGTTTTCTTATGTTTTCCTTGGATAATAATTCACGATCTACTCTCTATATTTTTGAGCTGTCCATGTTCTAGGTTTATATCTGAAGCCAATGATCTCCTTTTACCTTAAACAGTGTTGTGAGTTTAAAAACTTTGTTATGGGTTTTAAGCACTGATTGATTGAAAGGGCAATATTCCGTATAAACGGTCATGAAATAAATATGGGGAAATGAACTAGCGCATACTAAGCCATTCCATTTCAATAAAAATGATATTATTTTCTCTCTAGTTGATCTTTCAAGAAATGCCGCTTCACTGCACAGATCTTGGTATATAATCCTGTCCACCCCTAAAGTAGTTTTCGCTAAGAAGTCCAGAAAAAAAAACTTAAAGGATGTGGTCCTACAGTAAGCCAATCATCAAACATTCTTAGAACATTCCACGTCAGGAGACGATATTTTAAAAACGTGTTTCTACTTCTCAGCCTGTCCAAAGTAGTCACCTTCAAATTCGATATAGTTGAGCATTCTGTACATTTTAACGATCTACCATCAAATTGGAAGAAGACTATCACAATTCAAATGCAAGTTTTTTTTTTGCATTTAATGCTAAAATATGTGTTTATAATTGTGTACAAACTTGTTACACTTACTAGTTAATATGTTAATTCAGGTTTTAACAATTTTCTACACAATTATATGCACATCTTGGAGATATTTTACTATAAAAAGCAGTTTTGAATTGTGCTAGTCTTCTTTCAAGTTGGCGGTATCTAAGGCCTTTTTCAGACGAGACGGTTTGGTTGATTCAACTAAGTTGTCTGGTTTTCTCTCAACTAGTTGATTGTCATTGAAGAGCAACTAAAACAGCCGAAGCGAACAAGCTGACTCCGTGTGGAAGGGTTCAGGTGATTTCCAATCATTTGCTACAGCAGTATGCTCCTTGACAACCGCCCATTCAACTAGTGGAATCAAGTAATCGCCTCGTCTGGAAGAGGCCTAATGCTTCCAATATAATGCTGGCTTCCGTCAAAAATATATTAAGTTCGCCATTCAATTTGAAGGATCGATGGTTATTGTGGATCATATTCAAAAATAAAGATGCACAGCCATCCTCCGACTTAAAAGCGTCGACATATATCAATGACACAGGAGATTCAATTAATTACTGATGAATAAACTTATTCATCCATGAAATGTTGCCACATCGCGTAAAAAATAATAGGAATGGACATACAGTTATGGTAATAACAATTTCTGACAAACGCAGCTTTGGCACAAATAGTTTAAAGATTTAAAGACTTCAGTGTGTCTACCTGCATCTGGATCTTTCTATTAACCCAGTAGTAGTAATAGTATCTTTATTTATTTGCAATATTATCTTATTTACATATTATCAGGTACATTATGTGTAAGCAAATACGTATAGTACCGAAATTACAAAAATCATAAAATATAGTTGCGTTAATAGATAAATAAATAAAATAAATAGATTAAAATAGGTAGGTCTTGTAAAGTGGAGTTTATAACAAACTAAAAAAAGAGACAAACAAAATGTACACATAACATAAAATAAATAAAAAAATAAGCTCTAACGAGCTAAAACATCTTTTTTTTTTGTTCAAAGAATTCATGATAGTGTTGAAAGCAGTGTCCAGAAGATAGTTTCTTATTATTTCCGAAATTGTTTACTCATTTTTGACCGCAACAATAGAAGAGGAAAGAATAGCGTTTATTTTTATAAGTAATACCACCACAAAAAAATGAGAAAAGACCATACTCGAGATGGACCATATATAAGAAAGCGATATGGAAAGCTTTAGCTGCTAATCTATCAGAGCCCCATTCCACTTTCGCTATAATTCTCAATATATTTGTGTAAAAGGCATGAAATATTTCGCTGAACTTATTTGCAATGATCTACATGAAAAAGTTTCAACGAAAATAGGACACATTGTAAAGGATTTTGAGAAAGTCTCCTTTGCTGCAGATATTTGGCCTTCCTCCAGTGTTTCATTAATATGTTTGATAGGTCATGGATAGAGGAAGATTTTGCCTGCCAATTATAAAAAGCTTACTTACTAGGCGTCATTCAGACGAGGTGATTAGCTGATTCCACTAGTTGAACGAACGGTTGTCAAGGAACACACAGACTCCGTGTGAAATAGTTCGGGCGCTTCCCAATCATTTGCTATATCAGTATGCTCCTTGACAACCGTCCGCTCAACTAGTAAAATCAACTATCGCCTCGTCTGAATGACGCCTAGTAAGTAATCTTTTTATAATTGGCAGGCAACTCATTAAAAAAACTCTAACCACAGATTATATAGACCAACGCTTGTTACATGAAAAGCACAAGCTGGAACGTAAAGTTGTCTTTTATTCGGGTGTCATGTTGATATAACTAATGATTGTAAAAATGTTGTTTATTCACAAATATGTATGCTGCGGCTTCCAAAATATATAAACATGGCAGAGGGTGAATACGTAGAATACGTAAATCATGAAGTAATAGTCTGAAAGAGTCCTTATAAGAAGCCCCCATTATGTTATGAATTACAGCTTTCCTAGCTTACAAATGTATCATAGGTTTCCTGCGATGAATCTGACAGCAGAATGCCATACATTAGCCGTGACTGTGTGACTAAAATTTTATTTTACTATGTCGAATTATTTATTAAACTTTACCTGTGATGTATAACTTTCTATTATTTCCCTATTTTTTAAAAATAATTTGCTTCCTTTATATTTATTACTTCATTTAAGTAAGTGTTTTATTACTAAAGTGCTGATTTTGGATCGCCTTTATCGTTTTTCGTCCAACCCGGATATCCGGCACATCACTAGATACAACTTATACGACAGTTCATACGGAAAAAATAACATTAATTCTGTACTATTCCTAATGTCAAAATACTATAAACAGGAAACATGAAAAATTACAAACAAAAGCCAAATCTTATCTAACATTGTCTACTTTAACGAAACATGTATACATTAAATGCCTTTATATCTAATTCTAAAATAATACACTACATTTTTCTCTTTTCCTTTTCAGAACTCAACTATCTCGTCTTCCACTGGATTGTTGCGTCCACAGGCAACAGACACGTACATGGAAGTGCTCCTCCATCCGGTGTTTGAAATGCGAGAGCAGCTCTGTGCTCCAGTGAAACCTTTCGGAAAATACTACATCGCGTTTATAAAACGATATTAGTTTCAAATAAAGTAAAGTTTGCGAACTTCCACGACAAGATTTTGTGCTCGCGATATTTGTGATTCAGTGCTAGATAAACCGCCAAAGTTCGCGTTTAGAATCGAGATGGGATGTAAACTGGGGAAATTAGCGGCGAGCACTGCTGGTAATGCCGCTGGAAAGTTGGACGATCCTCCGCCACCGGCTCCGACGGACCCTAGACTGCCACTGAGCGCTAAACAGAAGTATAATATGTTGGCTTCGTGGAAGGGTATCAGTAGAGCTATGGAACCAACTGGTGTGACCATGTTTCTGAAGTAAGTAATTTAATATCGTGTTGTATTTGGTTTTAAAGACATACGTGATACATTACAATACAATGCGTAAAGCGTAAACACGTGAAACCTAAGAAGTTATAATTAAGTTTGTGTTCAATTATCATTTATAGACAAAACCAAATATGGAGCCATTCTTTTGCAAACCGCACAAGTAATTTAACTTCTTAACTAATATTTTAGAGTCGGTCGATTGTTTTCACAACAAACATACATAAATTTAATTGACACGTATTTCAAGATTTTGCACATTCTTTTTCAAACCAGTGTAAAGACGTTTTAATTTTAGTGTGCTCAAATGTACACAGAGGGGAAACGATATGGATGATGAAAAACTAATAACTTTAGTTCAAAAATACATTGAATTGTTTTATGAAGATATGCAAATCCACAAAGGAAAGACAATTGCTATTATTTCCTTGACATGCTAAAGTGTTGTGAAAATAAAAAATAGAGCTTCATCCAATAATATTTTTTCAAATAAGGTTTAAAATTCACCTTCGCACTGAGAGAAACATCCTTTTGATTTAAAAGGAATTGCATTAAACCAAATGTTTTTGCATTTTTTATATGGCCAACATGATTTGGTGTTTCCTTGAAAAGGAATATAATTTTAAATTCACACATTTCTTCGGAAATAATATATTTTTCGTTGAAATAGTTTTTAAATGAAAAATATTAATAGTTGATTCAAGTCCTCTTTATTTTGAACTTGAAAACTATGCAGATTGGCAGAAAACCGTAAGCATGTTGATTCAAGAGGTTTTTCCTTTTCTTATAATATTTATTCATTTTAGACTTAAGCGTAAATACAACAGAGTGCCGTGATCATTTTTAATCGAAATGAAAGAGACACTAAAGCACTAAGGAGGGATTTGCCCTTAGAATGTTGTAAATCGTAGTAGTATTGAGAATTGGTCGCAGTGACCATCCTAGCACTCTAGGTACCGTTAAAGAAATCCTCTTTTCAATGGCGATGACTCCTATCACACATTGATCTGATAAATGTACCAGATTCGTATGATACGATTATAGTTTCCAGCCTATTTTCTGCGAAATATTATCTGTTACCGGAATGAAATATGAGATGCGCCATCTATGCGACAATTTCTCTACTACACATAAGTATATCTGCTCATCTGTTGTACTATATGGGGAGAAAACTGCTATACGAAAATGAAATGCGATATTTATTTTTACTTCCATGTGAATATTTAGTTAAATTAATAAATACTGCGCTAGCTTCAAATAAATGTAGTAACCAAATTATTTGTTTGATTGAATACAGAAATATTTTTTAATATTCCCAAATCAAGTAATAATTTAGTAACTGTAACCAAATGCATGAAAAATGGTTGAAAACAACAAAATCGTTTTTCCCTTGTATAACAGTTTTAAAACGTTCAAGCACTATATACTACTGTAAAGTTCCTTGGCTTATACAGAAGTAAATCAGCATTAAGTGAAAAGATTCCAATTATCTCTGAAATTTATTTAACCTCGCGCGAAAAATATTAAGTTTTGTTCATTATTGTTAGTGTATCTGAGACTTATGCACGTGGACAAATAAATAAAACTAAAATACTTCCGCGTAAAAAAAACACTCAGCTTGAATACAGGTGCTTGCATTTGCCGTTAAAAGGCAAAAGTATTGAATCAATGTATACATGCGTGTCCACGCAAATAAACCAAAACATCCGGCTTCCTTTTATTTAAAATACTGTTTATAATTCAATAATACTTAAAAGAAACCCAAATATGTTGTTAAATATGTACATAATAATAACACTATAATATGTAATGTGTATTGCCTTATTTAAACAGAAGTTATAAAGACATTATAAAATATTAATCAAAATTAAGGTGCATTCCAATTAATTACAGTTACTTTCCGTCGAAAGCATGTACTTAATAAGAAAATAATCTTCCGGAAAAACAGCACGCTACTTTCAATTAAAATAAACACGTTTCTGAGAAAAGGTATTGTTTTCGTTGAACATGATAAAAACCAAAAGTTATAAAACTTTTCATTTAATTTAATCTCTTTTCTCAGTGTATGCTATTATTCTTGAAATGTTAGTCAATTCTTTAGTCGTCGATTTTGTAATCTTTTCGAATGTGAACAATTTGATTCTGAGGTATGGAAATTTCTAATATAAATATTCTTTTTTATACAAAATGGCCATGGATTACGCGAAAATTGCATATTTCATGAAAATATTTCATGCATGTGTAATGCAAATTCAATAAATTTGTTTGAGATAAAAAGCTAACTGCGTAATTATTCAACTTCAGTGAAATATGTGCTAATTGCATATTTGCTGGCTCGGTAAATACACATTCAGCTGTGGTCTGTTAGTTACAGGAAGCTATTCATTGGACTATTATTTTCAATATTAACAACAAAAGTCACAGATTTCAGAATATGATTAATTACACAATATCTGAACTATATGTAATACGAATGGCATTAACATATAATTACAAATTGAAATAATTCAATGCTATGCGGCTACACGGCCATTAAAAGAACGTATTACTTGCTAAAGGGTTTATATACACAATTGTGTCGTATAATTAATAAAATATTATTATTATTATTTGGAGATAACACACTATTTGACTTACATTTGCTAAGCACTTTTCTGAAATTAGTGGAGTAGTGAAATAGTTTTAGTGAACAGATACTATAAAATAACTATATCCTTTAACGAAAGAGGGTTATAATTTAGCTTAGGGATATCACAGATAAGAGACGAACAGAAGGGTTACTCACTCTCTTAAACGTTGTGAGCTTTAGTGTGGCCACACCATCGCATCGTATGGCAAACTAACTTGTAATGAAAGCAATAAAAGCGAAGCTCTACTGAACTTGAATTTCTAAATCCTTTTAGTGCATTAGTTATTAATAATTGTAAATTGTATATGGAATATACTTGCATATATATAATATGTGTAACATAGGAATGCATTTAACGTGTGCAAAATATTTTGATTAGCTAACTGCTGTTTATTGATTTAGTATGAAGAAATACAATAAACGTCGTTAATGCAAAACTAAATTACTTTATATATGCTACCTCTATCAATATCGACTACAACAGGTTGAGCTACACATATTAAATTGGGTTGGTTAGCATAAACGACATTTATTTTTATGTGTTCGAATTATGGTAATAGATAGTATTATATACATTCCAGTTTATAATTTACAACGTCTTGGCATTTTTGGAAAAATATACATCATACAAGAATTAAACTTCAGAACGCTGCAAAATATTTGTAAGAATTCCCAAGCACATTCTAAATTGCTACCTAAGTTGTATTTCTAAGCCATAACATCACTTGAAACCTTATAAGGAGTGTCTTCTTAAGTTCATCTAGTCAGTGATGGCCAGCATTGTGCGATTTACTTATCGGTGCTTGACTGCGTATGAGCATGCAGTCTTTTTATGCCACCTAGCGTTTTGACAACCCTGCCTGCCGTACCTTTAGCCACCATACTACTACTCCGCATGTTATGTTATGACTGCTCTTATTACCGTTGTGTATAACCACACAATTTAGAGCTGAGGCCTCAGTTTCTTTCACACAATCTCCTACTCTTGTTTAGAGCAACAGTGGTCTTCCTACCCTAAAATATACAGGTGTCCCACCGAATTAGGACATTACATTTTTTTTTGAACTTCTAGTTGGAATTTGATTTTGAAACTTGCAGTGTAGCCATGGCATACTGTGATCTATTTAAGGAAAATATTTTCAACTTTACAGAACTTTCGGTATACAGAGTGTTGATATCAACTTTCTTATTTTAAATGGAACGGTATAATTTTTATCGGTCTCATGAATTTAGAGAGTCATTTACAACTACTTTATATGAAGGTTCCCTATCCCTAAACTTGACCGTTTTTGAGATATTTTCATTTTCGTTATTTTTTTGACATTTGCACTCCTTCAAATAAAATCAAATATCTCATGAGATAGCAGATATTTAGTGGTTCTACTAAAGTCGTTGTAAAAACAAGGACGTAGCTATAAGGTATTATAGCAATAATCACTGAATTACATACAGCGTGTTCGAAAACGCGCCTCCAATCTGGATACCTTTAAGCTAACAAAACTTTTTTCTTTCAAATAGAACATTGTATTTTTTTACAGCATTGAATGTAGCGCAAAATTCTACATCGTTTGATATTAGGGTTTGTTATACCTATTCTTACTAGTTTTTGAAATATTAGCATTTCTTGCAAAAAATTGCTAACAATATGCCTAAATTCCAAGTTTCAAGAAAATAAAATGAGTTTTTTCCTACAAAACACTCTGTACATTATTTGTCTAATCTATCTAAGTATTTATGTTTCAGATATCTAATGTTCACTAGATTCTTACTAATAGTAATGCCTTTTAGTCATAGATCTCAAAAAAAAAAAAATACAAAGGGAAATTAAAGTAAGTATCCTAAATACATCCATAATATTTCAAATATTGTTCACTAACTAGACCTTGTAGGCGGAGCCGTCTGTCATGAGGTTTCCGAAAACAATGCAGCCCTTGCTTTTTCTATTAAACTAGGTATTAAGCGATACAGACAGATAACATAAATCAGAACAAACTATTAAAAGTCTTCGAAAATGTCCAATATAAATGTTCTTTTAGAATAATAGTTTCTTAATTTTTTTTTTAATTTGACTTATTTTCGATGTATTTAATAAGCAGGTAAAAATATTACCATGTAATATGCTGTCGCATAATAATTATGGCTTATTAATATCTTATAATTACAATAACATAAAATTTGCTAAAAATTGGAAAACTTTCAATGATGAATATCTTGTATGGAAACCAAACAATGCAAAAAAAGATAACGCATCATTCTAAAATATAATATATAGAGTGTTTTTTAGGAAAAAATAACTTATTTGCTCGAAACTTTACAATTAGTCATATTTTAGGCAATAAATATCTCATTTTGTTGGTTTAAAGGTATCCTCATTGGAGATGCGTTTTTGAACACCCTGTATGCGATTCGGTCATTATTGCCATGACACTTTCTACTTACGTCTTTGTACTTACATCGACATTAGTAGAACCATTAAATATCTGATACCTCATCAGCTACTTAATTTTACTTGAAACAGTGCAAACGTCAAAAAATCGACAAAATTACAAATATTTCAAAAACAGTTGAGTTTAGGGATAGGGAACCCGCATGTAAACTAATTGCAAATGACTCGATGCATTCATTGTACCGATCAAAATGGTATCATTCCATTTAAAATCAGAAAGTTGATATCAACACTCTGTATACCGAAAGTTCTATAAGGTTGAAAATATTTTCCTTAAATAGATCACAGCAGACCATGACTACACTGCAAGTTTCAAAAGCAAATTCCAACTAGAAGTTCAAAAAAATCTAATGTCCCAGTTCGGTTGGACACCTGTATAATTACATTTTAAGTGAAGATACGCAACTTTTAGATGGGGTAAATAAACTAGAATATTTCGCTTAACGAATTTCCTAAGAGTTTTGTGCGTTCAATTACTAAAATTCCGAATTTTGAAAAAGATATATTACGTTACAAAATAGTTCTATAAAATTCTTTTTTCTATTATTAAACTGTATCTTTTATTCGATACTATTTAGTTTATAATTGCTCTTGTTATTTTTTTACCTAGACATAATATAATGAGAAGAGTGTCATTTCGATTTGATGTTTAAATATATGAAAATATTAGTAAAAACAATAAACTCACTATACTACGCGGATCGCACTGAATAAATGAAGGCAGTGTTTGCTGCTTCAGGTGTCTTATTCTTCTTAAGCCGCGTCCAGACCGACGGCCGAATCCTAGCCAAGGCACATGTGCTCAGGTTTGGAAAAGATTTGCTTTGGTGTGGACGGAGCGACCGAACGGAACCAAACGGCATCGAACGCTACCCTTGGCGTTGGAAAGCCTTCGCTCTCGTGTCGGTACGTCAAAGGATGTTCGATTCGGTCTGGACGGGATTTGTGTTTATTCAGTTGCGTACGGGCGAACGAAAAATCAGATACACTAGTAGCGTAATATTTTTAGTTAAACTAAGAATTATGTTTATAATTAAAAGAGCGGTATCGGGAGAATGCCGTATTGTGCAGGGTCTCACAATAAAAGCTGTAAATTAATCAAAAAAAAAATGTTTAAAAAAAGATTTGCCATTGAATTCGGCTGTGATGAAGGTGGAATAAAATGGAAAGTAGAGAATCTGCTGATCTCTTGCCAACGTGATGATTACGAAAAGGGTTCAGATGATTTATATCGTTCAAATTTATTATCAACTCGGAAACCAATAGTATTTTAATAATTAAAAAAAAAAAAAATTGGTAGCTTTGGTTGTTGTTAGCAATTTTTTTTTTCTTTATTTATTTGTTATATTTTAATCAGTTATATAACTTCTGTTCACTTGAATATGGATTATCAATATTTCAATTATGGCAGCACAACTTCGGGAACAATGTAAAATATAGGCTGTTTCGATATTTTGAATATGTGTGAGAACTTGCGTTGAGTTCAAAAAAGCAGTATTGCTGCAAATCTTTCTTGAGTTTCTATGCTTCATAATTTGTATTATGTTTCGAAACCTTTGGTTTTAGTAAATTAATAAGAACATCAAATCAAGCAAACAAGCAATCATCAAAAGTTCTGCTGTCATTCTGCAGAAATTTCGAAAATGCCCACCGTCTTCATTTCAAATTCCGTGATTAGATGACTTCCGCTATACCTGCTTCTCTCTTCAAAACATGTTGTCACCACTATGTCTTGCCACGTTTTCTCTTTTTTCTTAATAGCGAATTAACGATTATTCCCGCACTCGCATTATCAAATCATTATCTTCCCTGCTCGACATTTTGTCACCGAACCGCATCCCAACGCTGTCGAACCCGCATTTGAATCTCGGTGTGGACGGCAAGACAAATCTCTCAAATCCTTTGAATGGCACACGCCCCGCCCCATTTGCCGTTGGCGTTGGCGTTGGAATTTGGCCGTTGGTCTGGACGCGGCTTTACAAGCAACGTTTTCTTCAGGATTCGAATTAAATGTATTCAAACATTTAAAGCCTAAAAATAACTTTCTCTTATATTACTAATTTATCTGGAAAGATGTTCTATTGATTCTTACAAGTGACTTATCCATTCACAATTAATTTTAATATGAAAATTTTAAATTTGATTTAGTCGCTTTTAATTATTATGTCTATCTTTCCTTTTTTTTCTCTTATTTCACAAATTAGTAGTGATAAAATGGATTATTTAACTATTATATACAATATTATTGCTTTACGTAATAATATTTATTAGCTACAAATGATATTGCCTATTTAACACCGATTTGTAGTATCATTTTACATAGCGAATATTGCAATACAAAAAGCTTTTCTTTGTTTTTTTTAACGTGAGGAAGAACATATAAACAAAATAGTCCTATCGGTAAAATTTCTAAATAACGTCAATCCCTCTGTTATTTGTAAAAACGGTAATTTTTGTTGGCATCCAGTGGCCCACGATCGACATTATTATGTATACTATGTATATATACGTATATGTAAATACATAAATCGATTCTCACGCTTTGCCTGTGGAATATGTAGTAATATTACACCTCAAAAGGATTTTCTGATACAAATAAATATTTCTTTGCCAGTGTATGATTTCCGTGGCTGGATTTTTCGCCTTTTTTATGGTAGGAAATAACGATACACTGTTGAAAATTTTAACACTTTTTTGACTAATTATAGTCAGGAGAGGTCCACACTCTTTGTTGTGTTATTTTGTCGAGAACTATAGAAGTTAAATTTGACGAGCAAAGATAGTTAAGTATTGTCTATTGCTAAGGATTATTTTGTCCAACTGACACATGAATTATAAAATACTTTTAGTCACATTTATTTGATCTAGACTAGACAAATTTACTAGCTGTTTAACTAAATGAATGCGATCTATTGGGTGTTTTAACACCATTTTCTAAACACAACGTCTTCTTAATATGCAACTCTTTTATTTCTTAATGCTATCATATTCTCTCTTTAAGACGTTTTCTCAATTATAAATATACAGAACCGCTCATTCACAAGTTTTGGTTTTAACTAAACGTGCCAATCTTAAAATGATTTTTTGAGAACCATTATAAAATTAAGTGAATGTTTATACTATTTGATTCAAGTCTAAACTAATTGCGTAAATAAATGTTCCCAATACATCTTTAAGATGTTGAAATTTTTTATGCCCACTGGAATTAACGTTTAATAACACGAGGTTACACTTTGCAAGTCAGTCACATTTGTGGTTTGTTTGGATATGTTAATACCGAGAATCCAACACGAAAAACAGATACACGTGCAATGCAGGTGGTGCGTATAATGCAATACTGTATTAGAATAGGTGGGGTTTTCTATATTTCTATCGAGGGAAAATCTGATTGTTGACGCTTCTGAATGTCTAGAAAAATAGTCAATCCTCATATCTGAACAAAGAATTCCCACGAAATTCTAGTAATTTCTGTTGTATTAAATACGCGTAGTCAACTCGTCTGGCAAAGTTTGAAAAAATCAACACTAAATATTTGACTAGGCGCAAATATTAACGCCAACACCGTGAATATTTTCAACAGTGTAGGTAGTCTTCAGTAAACATGGTTTATTTGGTTCTCAACTAACTAACACTAAATCTATACTTTGTGCACTTAAGATACACGCATCGTTACGTGGAGCTTGTAAGATTTAGAGTCTGCGAATGCTCTGTTAATATTGCTTAAAATTGTTTAAAATGGCATATTGAAGTGGGAAGGGAATTGTTTGTGAAGTAGAAAACGCAATGTGATTGGGTAAATTGGGGTGATTTCTATTGGTTAAGGTGATAATGAGGGTTGGTCATAAAATTGGGATGCTTCAGACACCGTACGAGTTCCGAAACTTTAAGAAATTTCAGCATTTCGAGAAAACTGTATGGGTAGTCTACCCTGCACGGGTTATACTAATCTACTGCAATTGACAGTTATGAGAGAAAGCATATCCTCTACAATAGTTGCAGTTTCTAAAAACAGGTTAAACTCAAGACAGTAAATTTGTCGTTGACGCGTATAGGAATGGTACTCATAAAGTAAAAATAAATATAATAAATGGACATGCCCAAAATAAATGGACGGTCATAAACACATTATTGTGAATAAATACTTTCTGAACTTATAAATTACGAAAGTAGGCATGAATTGAAGTGGTTTGTATTAGGGTTGTAAAACACTGGAACTAATTTTGTGAAGTGTGATAAATGTTCTGTAAATCCTTAAACTCTAACATAAACGTGAAGAGATAAAAAGTAACAGTAAATACAAAATAAAATACGTTAAATATATACACAATAACCTTTTTGTTCAATGTTCTGAACAGTCGCTATTTAAGAGAACTATTTCTTTCAGTTAATATGTATTTCTTTCACTGAAATAATACTATTTTCGATTGAAGAAAATATGCTTTGATTGAAAAAGAGGTTCTTTTAAATAGTGGCAAAGAAATATTTCATTGATTTAAAGAATTCTCACACAAAAGCGGTATTTTTTGTATATGTATCAAAACCACCAAACCCCAATTTTAATAATGAAGTTAGATTCAACAAGACTAGACCTGACCTAGATTAAATTAAGCTTTCTAGTCCGAAGAAATGTGTTGTAGATTGATTCACACTTTGCACAAAGGGTAGTAAACGATAAAACGAGTAGTGCACCGACGGTATCCACCACCTAAAAAAGACGATTTCAAACCAAGCTGACAACTAGTGTTTTCTAAGTATTGGTTGATAGTCACTGTTTTTATATCAGACCGTATTTAGAGTGGTTTGCATACGTCCCACCAGAACCTTTGAAAGACGTTCCCTTCCCGAACGGGTATTGTAATGTTGTCAGCATACCCCAAGCAATAAAAGGCCATTCTAGTTATCTCCGGGTTTGATCATCCGTTAACCTAGCCAACAGTAACGGAGACAAGCGACTACGAGCATCCCGTGCAAGTAATTATCTTTCTTTCCAAATTGGCCTTTATTTACTAGAGTACGTTTAGTACAAAGCCTTTTTCTCCTTAATTTTCTTCTTGTACACACAAAAAAATAATTACTCAATTTGAATATAAATGCATCACAAAGAATATAACATAACTACCTATATAAACAAGAAGATGATGTTTTTATATTGAGAATAAAATTTGTTCCGTTTTCCAAACCCGTGAATTTGTTAGACGAAACACTTTTTTAATTCAAATGTAATCAATATACTAAAATCATTATGAACATATAATATTTTCACCACAAAAATAGTTATTTTAGATTTGAGTAAATAGATTCTCTCATCTGGAAACTATCATATTTATGCCTTTATAATTTATGTACATTTGATAGAAGTATATAAAAGTATTATTTGAAGTATTGCCATTATTTGCTTTCAAAATATAAGTATATTGAACTGATAATACTTACCTGCTTAATCTAAGCATTTCTACTATTCAAGGATAATAATTACCTAGTAATTCTGTGTCTGTAACACCAAAAAAGCTCGGTAGGGGAAAATTAATAAATAAAGAAATATTATCTACTTAAATAAATTAGTGTCCTACTTTATAGTTTTACAATGTTTGGGAGAAGGTAGCGTATCGTGGTACTCCAGGAGTGCGCACGGGGTATTGATGTGTAGAGGTATAGATATTATGCGTATCCGTCGTTGCGACCGGTGTTCTCGGGATACTTTCCACTCAATGCCTGGGCCTGGTATGTAGTCGGCAATGGTTACTAATATAATTTCAATCAGTATAATAATTTGCTAGTATTACCTACTGAAAACTAATAACTAGTAAATACCTACATATGTTTGTTAATGTACTTACCTACCATGTTCATATATTATCGACATAATGGCGCTGACTCTAAATATTATTTCAAAGTTTTTTTATATACTCCATGGTTTTTTAAACCAGTAATCCTTTAATATTAGATAACACACACGTACTTACCTTCGAATATTTTAATGGTACCATCTGTGCATCAGTCCCATTCCACCCCATTCTCTAAGTAGCTGTGAAACGGCTGGGGTATCCATTTAGATTTACTTTCGCTTACAACCAACAACACTGCTCGCTGGTCCATCAAAAAGTGACGCTAAATAAAGCGTATGTATATGCAAAAACCCCTAAACCCCTCTAAGAAAGAGGGAACCAATGACAGATAAGTTTCAGTGCAATAAATGGTGGGGTAAAATTCGTTTCAAAGTTTCAATATTATGGTAATTTCAATTTGATATTTCATGTTTCCAGTACAAGACATTTAATAATTTTATATAGTAATTCAGTATACCAAACGTATAAGGGATTTTAATTTGAATCTACAGACTTTCTCACTATGATTGCATAGATTTATTCCTTACAACAATAATAATGTTCATTTGGAGGAAGTATACTTCAATGCAAATATTTATACTATTTGTTCTAAGAGTATATTGTGTTTTTTTGAGAGAATTTACTCTTTTGTAGATTTAAGATTTAGTTCATTTAAACATATATTAATTTTTGATTTCTGAATAAATAAAAATATTCCGATTGATAATAGATTTTTTGTGTGTAATCCTAAATGTGTCGTTTCACTCGCTTCCATTAGTTTCTGATTCTTTACTTCTATATTTAATTCTTAGTTACCTCCTTTTAACATATACTCTGTTTTTGTTGCATTGAAGTTATTGAAATACCATTTTTTCTAGAATTTGGATATCTACTTCAATTTTTTTGTTTCCATGTTTTTGGCACTGCGTCCGTCTGTTTAGTTTTTTATCTTTTAAACCCTTCATTGTGTTTTATTATTAATAAATTATGAATTGTCAACTTTTTGATCTTCTGTAGTAATGGTTGCCTTCAAAGTATCCAGGGTAAGTTATTTACTTTATCTTATTCTATAGACTCCCCGCTACATCAGATTTGATTAATTCGAAACAATTGTTTTGGGAACACGCGGGCGGGTTCCCGTTCTCAACCGAAGATCGAATAAATTCGTAAAAATAAGAAAGTATTATCCTGTGTCCTCAGTAACCGCGATTTTAAGCGTACGCGGGCGGCTGTAACAAAACTGCGTCCACAGAGGACACAGGGTTAACCTAACATGCATTGCTATCTCCCTCTAAAAAGGAAACATATCTTTCAAGAGCTTTCTCTACGCCACTTGACCGTTCGAAATACCGAGAATTAGCGCCAGATGTCAATCTTTCTCACTACCATAAAAACATTAAACTCGACTGCTGTAGAGGAGTCGCTTCCCTATTCAATAAGTTTTAGATTGTTTTTTTTTTCATGTATAGCAAGATCCGCTGTATGGTCACCCGACGTTATACGAACGACCGCATGTAAGACGAATGTTCGATATATTAGCGTAGTAGGCACGACTTCGTGGTTTCGAACTCACATTTCCGTAGAATACCGATTGCGTTAGGTGACCATAGGATGCTCGCTCAATCAGTATATGATTTCGTAGGCGTCTAACTCTTTCGGTGATTGTACATTTTTCACTAATTCGAGGTTTTCTATGTCGATTTATGTCCGGAATCGTTTATATGTTGCGTAACGCTTGATGATTCTAGTCTACCAAATCTGTCTTGCATTAACTTAATTCTAGTACTTACGCTAGTAAAGCGAGAAATCCTAAGTTTATTGTTATCGTTCCTAATCCTAGTTGATACTACGATAAAGTAATACATTATTACAAAGTCTTAATGAACAAAAGACATTTTGTTTTTTCCCAAAATTACCGTGTTGCCGTGGGATTGCGATCACTTCATTTTTAGATTTTATTTAAAGATTTTTATTTCATTTTAATTTAAGAATTAGACCCTGCAACGCCATCTAGCAGTGAGGCTTCGAACTCCTTGGTTGTCACAACGCATCTTACCGCGATAGCCAAAATTTTAATGTCTCATTTTCGTTATTCTTTCCAAATTAATTAGTCAGTTAAATTAGCTGTTATTCTTCAATTATTAGTTCAAGTTTCATTCATTAAAACCTTTTCTTTTGTGCAAATTACTTTGCATTTTTGAGTTTGTCAGTGACTTTTGATTCACGTTGTATTTTCCGACTTCCGCCTTCTTGCTTAAGGCAGAGAGACGCACAGGCGACACACCATCTTAGACACGCTGTTCAAGTTGCTCCGTGCAATTAAATTTATTTACCACGTTGTGGGATTTTGTCGCGCGAGAAACTTCTAATATCGAGTGCATTTTTGTTCGTTTTACCTGGGACTGCCAGGAGTTTTGTGTCCATTGCATCCGATATACCTGAAAAAGGGTTTTGAAACAGCAGCGTCGTCGAGCCGGCATTTCATTTTGTTAATTGCGTCATCTTAGGTCACTGGTAAGCGGACTTTTGTTGTTAATTTTATCAGTTTAGTAATCCGATCCTATCTTAGGGCCTACTATTTACTACTATTTATTACCATCTATTATCTACTATCTACCACCACTACTAGTGTTATTTTGGCGTTGAGTGAAACCAAGAGGATGAACGAAGTACATAGTTTAGGAGACCAAATCCGGATCGTTGAATTCGAAAGGGACCACGCCTTGACATCAACGTAACGCGCTCAACCACATTCACGAACGCAATTACACCGACCCTCCAAAACATCTACCAGCTAAGTCGCAAATTTTTAATTTTATTATTCTCTTTGCACCAAAATTTAATATTTCATTATTTTTATCATTCATTTTTTTTCTAAAACCCTATCACACAATACAAACCTCCCGGCCAATATTAGTAATCTAGATATTTAAACTTAACCTCTGTATTTCGAAATTAGATTATAATTAATAGTTTAATTTAGTATTTAAGTACGTAAGTTATCGTATCATCGTAACTCATGTTAAGAGTTGTTTATTGTAATTCATTGTATTTATTTATTTTTTTTATCTTGAATGTTTTTTATTTGTGTTATCAAATATATGGTGTCATCCAAAATTTTGTGTGTTGAACTAAATTATTTCGGTCCAAGACCTTTACACTTGAGAGCGAGCGAACCCCGTAACAACCGTCTCTAATAATTTTGGATATTTATATATATAAGGCTATACAATTGGAGTCGCTCGCATAGAACTTTTGAGCATTTACTATTGGTTGCTCAGACCATCCTACTTATTTATCGCTCCCTCACAGATTGTTGTCTCTCTTTGCCTCCTCAGTTATTCTTCTCCATTCCTCTTTCAACATAATTTTTTGTTTCCATCCCGCTATTCCCGTTATCTCTATATCTCGCACAACCTGGTCTTCCCATCTTAATTTTGGTCTTCCTCTGGGCCTGTTTGCTTCTGGTCTCCATTTCATGATCTTTTTTACGACCGCTTGATCTTGCTTTCTATTTACATGTCCGTACCACTTCATTCTTTGTGCCTTAATGATTCTTACTATGTCTTCACCACCCAGTATTTCCTGTATCTCATGATTCATTATTCTTCTGCTTAGTACATCACTATTTTTTTTTGGTCCGTGTATAACTCTAATCATTTTTCTCTCGAAAACTCTTAGTCATTCCTTCTCTCTCTGTGTGAGGCACATTGTCTCAGCAGCATATATCACCACCGATCTTAGGTGGTGATATATGCTGGATATATGAGGAACGTTTTTTTATTATTTATTTTTTATTTCTGAATAGGTGTTTAACCCTGCTATATGCTCTGTATCCGGCATGTATCCTTTGGGCAACGTCTTCCGTATGGTCGTTTTTATTATTTACCGTACTGCCTAGGTATTTAAAGCTGTCGACCTCTTCAAATTTATATTTCTTCAGTTCTATGTAATTTTCCCTTACCTTTTTCCTGCTAATTCTCATGTACTTTGTTTTATCTTCGTTAATTTCGAGGCCTCGTTTAAATGCTTACTTGCTAATTTCAGATACTGTAGCTTCCAGTGTTTTTTCTATCTCTCGCTACTATCGCAAGGTCGTCGGCATACGCTATCACTTGAACAGATTTCTCCACTATGGTTCCTTGTAGTCCGCAGTCCCTCATAACTCCCTCCAAAGCTACGTTAAAAAGAGTAGCAGACAAGCCGTCAACCTGTCTTACTCCTCTGTCCACTTGTATTTTTAATGTCTCACCTTCCGATGTGTTCACTACTGTCTTTGATTTACTCATTATCATTTTACTTAATCGCGCTAATTTTTCTGGTACACTCATTTTCCGTGCATCTTCCCAGATTTTGTTTCTTTTTAATTTGTCAAATGCCTGTTTAAAATCAATAAATGCTACTAATAGCTCGATGTTTTCTTCATAGCACATTTCTACAGCTTGATTCAGGGTGTGCATTGTGTCTGTTGTAGATCTTCCTGTTCTAAATCCATTCTGATATTCTCCTAT
Source organism: Protaetia brevitarsis (assembly GCA_004143645.1). NCBI lineage: Eukaryota > Metazoa > Arthropoda > Insecta > Coleoptera > Scarabaeidae > Protaetia > Protaetia brevitarsis. The sequence continues at coordinate 25,989 of RXPK01001533.1, forward strand.
ACCACTCTCTGTATATGTTTTCAATCTCTTATGTATTAACGATGATAGGATTTTGTAGGTCGAGTTTAGTAATGTAATTTGTCGCCAATTTTCACATGTTGTTAGATCCCCCTTTTTTGGTATTGGTATTATCGTTCCAGAGACGTCCACTCTTCGGACATTCTTTCTGTGTTCTATATTTCTATTATTAGTTGGTATATCCTCTCCCTCAATTTTATCCCTCCCTTCTTTATCATTTTATTTTGGATTTCGTCTGGGCCTGCTGCTTTCCTGGGTTTTAGGTTTTTAATGATTTCGTCAAGTTCAGTATTTGTCGGTTCTGGTAATTTGTTTTCTTTTTCTTAATCCCTTTCCATATAAACTTCACCCTCTTCTAATTGTTTCGCCCCTAATGTCGTTTATAAACTCTTCCCATTGCTTTCTACCCACATTTGCGGTTACATTATTTCTGGGTTTTTGTTTTCTTACATACTGGTATAACTTGCAGCTATTTCTACTATCACTCTCTAACTCGTCCATAATTTAATTTCCTCTAACCAAATTTCCTTCTTCCTTTTTATTAGTTTTGCTGCTTCTTTTCTTATTTTCATGTAAGCTTCAAGATCTTCTTTGTTACCACTTCCTATCCATTTTAGTCTTAAAATCCTTTTCCTTTCTATACTTCTTCCGCACTCTTCATCGAACCATCTGTTTCTTTTTTCCAATTGCTGTGTACCTACTACCTCTTCTGCTGAATTTATTATAGTATCTTTTATGTTCTTCCATTCTTCATTGATATTTTCTCTTTTCCCAGATATTGCTAGCGCCCTGCTGCGTTTTCATAAGCTTCTTTTTTCTCGCTTCGTTTTAATCCATTTCTTTCGTTCCCTGTACTCTTCCTTTGATCGTATTTTTTATTGTTGTTTTTGCTATCACTAAATTATGATCAGTGTCTGTACTCGTACCCCTGTACGATCGTACATCAGTAACCCAATTTACCCTTTTTTTCCTAATTAATATATGATCGATTTGGTTTCCGTCATTTCTTCCATGTTACTTTATGTTGGCGCTTATGATTAAACTTAGTGCTCACTATATACATATTTTCCTGCGCTGCTAGGTTACACAGTCGAGTTCCATTGGATATTTAAATTTACGTAATACAGCCTTACTTCTTCCCCGCTCTGTTAGAACGTTGCTATATTGGATTTCCAACATTATTGCTCATCCAGTACAGTATAGCTTTCTAATAAAATATATTGAAGTATAAGTTTTGCAACGAAACACATCCTGCTTAGTTATATAAATAAACTCTTAGAATTTGTTTTTAGCTTCTCAGGGCTCATTAAAATGAAACACATATAAACAACATGATCGCTAACAACGTTAAAATTTTATAAGGCCATCAATTTTCCGTCAGAAAACACAAGTACTTTTATTTAATAACGTGTTGAATACGACTATATATTTTTCTAAACTCACCGAAACAACAAACAGGAACATAAATCAATAACCTATACATAGGTATAATGATTGTGCCGTAAATCAGTACGATATTTATGTTCGTTTGATCGAACGCGCAGTTTGGGTATATTAATAATTCAGTCAGATTTGATTTAGTTCACGTTGATCAGGTTAATGGTTTACACGCTTCCGACGAGACCCAATGTTGATGTTGTTTACAATCCGGACGGCTCACATAATATACGTGCACCCGCATATACATGGAAAAGACAAATTATTATGAGCCGTTTATTTACTCCGCTCGAAAAAAATGTGCCCCTATTAAAGATAATGGACCTGTGATTTATCCAACTACCTTATATCCCTTTTATATATATTACTATACAAATAGGTGGATTGAATATAATTTAGAGCAATTTAAAACAGGTTTCAAAGCCTAAGAAAGGAGAAATTGTAAGTTGAAGTGCATACTCGGTTGCCTACTCTACAAGCAAATATTGAATTTTTTAAAAATAGCTGTAAAAATAGACCATATCAGCAATATGTACTAATTATAGTCTTTTATATAATTTTATTTTATTTTAATTGTTAATTCAAGCTTACCTGGTATTTTAAATCTTATTACATTTTGCTCTGGGAAATTTTTTATTCTTCGGGATGTTTATTTTGGTAACAATTTCCGTATTCCCCTCAAACCTGGAAAAATAACGGTATCTTAATGTCAGTTATTAATTGTTCATTTGAATTCTGTATTGCTTACCTGATAGCGAGAACAATCGAAGACAGATAACTGTTACTTTTAGTTCCAGTTATTGATTCTTCTTGTGGTCACGAGACACGACGGTTGTTAGTGAGCCCCTATAACAATTTTTACGCCACACACTCAGAAATATCAAAGTTCCACAAAGTGCTTACCTAAAAAGTATCGATCTATCACCTGAATAATATAAATCCATTACTTTGACTTTGACTTTGATAATCATCGAGAATTTCCTATAAAATTTCCAGAGAAGAATCCTGGGTAGAATACCATTCCATGACTTGAGCGTTACTAGAGACCTGCGAATCGAACGTCCAACTTGAACCAGAAAATTACCTGCCCACGCCTGTATTTTGAGCTGTTGAAATTGAAAATTTTAGAATTCTGTTTAGGAGAAGATTGAATTTCACTTTGAATTTAGGTGCGTCCGGTAAAGGAAAGGGTTCGGGAGCTTATTTTCTGAAGCTGATTCGGTCTCTGCGAACTAATTAATTTCAAACACTTTACTGCACTAATTAACTTGTGACGTCATTCCGCGGGGTCGCTACTCGTTCCACTACAGGAGGGCGCTGGAATGGCGGTTGGCGTTGATTTTTTGAACTTCAAACGCCCTTCTAGAACGTAATGTGGGATTCGTTGATCAGCAATTATATCGTACAACAGACAGAGTGACAGATAACGCTAAAATAAATACCGTATTATCTTAAATATACGAGACTTTAAACAAAATAGACAGTCATTTCCTGTGGGGAAGACGCTGTCACAGCAGATGCCCCATTACTTATCAACAGCTTAATAATAAAATAAATTTGAATACGTTATATTATAATAAATGGAATTTCGAATTCTTACACTTAGTAAAAGTTAATGTTAATATACACAGTAAACTAATTATGCAGGCACCTTCGCCAAAATTTGAGAATCTTCCTAGTTTTTTTTAACAGTAAGGAAACATACATTTATGTTCTTCTTTTCTTTATTTATTTAAAAGAAATATATATAAATAAGGCAATGAATAATTTAACTTGGAAATATTGAAAAATATGGAAAATAAATAATTTAGAAAGTAGAGGCGTATTCAGTAAAAAGATATTTATTTTTCGCAAAGTAAATAGGTTTTAATAAGGAGTCACACTTCTAAAACAGTTCTTACTTATAATTTTGCTTGATAAGATTAAATTATGATAAGACTAAATTAAACTTCAGATGCTATAGATAGCATTAAAAGTACTTCGCCATTTCGTGATGACGAACTTACAGGAGGATTACAAGAGTTTTCTAATTTTCCTGCAAGATCTTCGGCTTCACAAATTATTTTATATTTAGGTATATTTAAAGAATCCCATTTTTAAGATTAGACATCACACAATCGAAGAGCTTCGCAATGCTTTAGAACTTTCTGTGGCGACATAATCTCACAACTCTTAGTAAATAGCTTTGAGAACATGAAGAGTACAGATCGACCGTGCTTTCAAAATGATGGACAACATTTTCAGCACCGCCTTTAGTGCTATTATCTTTTTAACTTATCATAAATATTTTGTTAATATCATTTGCACACATTTTGGTGAAACACAAACTGTCAAAGTGATAGTGCGTGTATGCACTGTGACCAACCATCTAAGCAGGAAAGTATTTGAAAGCATTTGTTATCATCATGTAAAAACAGAATTAACTGTGCTTCTTGAGGTTTGTACACTTATGGTTCTTATGTTAGCTCAAAAAAAAAAAATAGTGAGAAAGTTCACCACACGCGCCACAGTATCATAAACAAACTCAATAATAGCTTAGTAGTAAACTTTTGTTCGTCTTCCAGAAGCACTCGGTTAGTTATATTAGTTCTTTATCCATGTATGGATGTAAGTATATGTGTCACATCCAGTCATGACCGTCATTAGTTTCTTTTTTTTTGTGAGAACAAACTTCAAATCCTCGCAGTAAGCCAGTAAACGCAAAAAGAACATACATTTTTTTATTCCTTGTTTCTCCTGAATTTCTTGCTAAAATTGGTAAGTATATATACGAACGGATAAAAGAATAGCTTTCAGTTTCTTTGTTCTCACGATGTCGCGCTGACATAAACGACCACACTTTTATCCCTTTCAACAAAGAGAAATTCCGCTTGGTCATTGATCGATCTCGCTAAAAATAAAGGGGTATCAAACAAAGTGGCCTGAAAATTATTATGGTACCAGTCGTGCCGATAATTAACCCTTGTTAAAGCAGCTGTCTATAATCCCAGCCAAATAAAACCAATTAGGACATTTGGAAGGGAAAACGGATCATCTCTCGCTCTGTTAATTGCAATTTACGTTCACCAAAATCAAACTGTTGCAAACTGTTTTCTCTTATTTCGTGGCTTTCGTATGCGAATCAAATTTTCAGCGTTTGATGTGGCGAATCAACCACTGCAGTAAGCTCTTTTTGGTGTTAGTATGTTTGGAATAAAATAAATTAAATTAGTTTCGAATGTTGAACCTTTTTGGTGTTTGAAGTTATGCTAAAATAGAATATAAAAAATAAATACTAAATGTAAGCTACAACTGTACTCAAAATATTAACAGCACTTATACCATGTAAAAATTTAATTCATTGCTGTTCATACTTTTGAAATTAGAAATAATCAACAATATATTTCTACTAAAATATCAAAATAATGTATTGTTGCAGAAAATCAATAAATAACACTAGAAACGAACTCAACTTTCTGCCTACCAGGCGTCATCAGCCTTCCTTCTAATATATAAATCCACTTCCATCACATCTCAAGCTTTGGGCAGCAGGAGTAGCTTTGGAGTTTATAAGATCTTTGATAGGTTTGTGGAGCAGAATTTATCGGACTGGCCAACGATACAGACTTTGGCGTCCTCAGGGCTGCACGCTTGGGCCGCTTCTGTTTTTGGTATATATCGATGACTTGCCTGAAGTCATTGATGGATTTGCCGTTTTATATGCAGATGACACCACTAGCACAGTACGTGAGCCAACCTGCCAACAAATTAAAACTAGACTAGAAGCTAACCTAAAATCTATTCAAAATTGGTGTATATATAATAATATTGAACTGAACGCAAAAAATGTTATTAATTGAATGCAATGATGAAAAACTTACTTGTGTTGACCGTGCGCGTTTTCTCGGAGTGTTGGTGGACAGTGACTTGTCTTGGAGATCTCACATTGATGATTTGGCCGCGAGGCTGGGAAGTTTCTGTTATAGCTTGAGAGTGGTTTCGCAAAGTGTGGGCTTTGCCATCGCGTTGAAGGTATACTGCTCCTGTGTCCACTCCCGTCTTCAGTATGGGGTTATTTTTTGGGGTACTTCTGTGGAGGTCAACCGGATCTTCGTGCTTCAGAAGGCCTGAATCAGAGCAGTCTTCAAATTAAAACATAGAGACTCGTGCATAGTAGCAAACATCTTCTAGGACAACAGGGATAACAATAAAAATGAAAAGATCTCGGTGAAAGAGGTCCCCAACCTTAATCTAGCCTAATCTTACAATATCAAAGAAAACTACAAGATTATGCATTTGGTTCAATCACTTGACGCATATGGGCCCTTGATGTGGGAAAGATTAAAAGACGTTCTTCAGATTTGGTTCTTATCTCTAATTGTGATGTAATACTAAACATTTATGAAATATTATCAAGAAGGTGCAATTTTTATGACAAAATCAATCGTCATCGTCTATTCAACATCTTTTATTTCAAAGTTTTTTTTTAACAAACATTCCAATCAGCTTCCCAGGAGCTGCCTTAAACTTATCCCCTTTTGTGAAAGAAATTCCGATATGCATTTAGGTGTCACCTGTATATACTGCCGTTGTGGACTTAACCCATTTAAACCTGAAAGTATTTATTTTTAATTTTGCTAATAATTATTTGAAGATTTATTTATCTAACATTCTTGAACCTAGAAAAAAATCTGCTAAACCTAGATTGCCCACATGGTACCGGTAGTTTTATAAGGTACTGGATGTAGACGCAAAATTTACAAAGAAGAGTTTATTAATTTGTAGATCTACTCTGGCGTATGATAATTAAACAAATATTTAGGGTGAAGACCTGTTTTACATTTGCTGCAAGTGAATTGACTTTATTGTGGCAGAGAGCGCATCTCCGTCGTAACGAGAATGTTCATGTAGATTATTAGAAGATTTAGATGGTCCCCATTTTGTGGTTCTTTTGTGTGTTTTCAGTAGCTCAGTGGCGATGGATCTTCGAAAAGAGAGTTGATTAAGTGTTACGAAGTTTGTCTTATGCATATACCAAGCATTTGTTTGCATGTTTTCATTATAGAGTTTTACAATGGAAGGTTGGTCGACCAGAATGTGTTTTTTCTCAGCCTGGGAAAATCCTTTAGTTTTGCTCATGGGAAAAACTGATGCAGCATTAGACGCTAAAGTTACCACACTGTTGTCATTCCATCTGCATATGACGAGTTCGTCGTCTGCTAAAGCGTAGTCATAAATTCCTCTTTTTGTTTTCTTCAATTCTTTTGATTTCTTTTAGTGGACTTCGAGCAATTCTATTTTCCCTGATAGTTCCCGTACCTCGCATGTTTCGTATTTTTAGTTCTTTGAGAAGCGACAGGGAGGTAAAATAATTGTCAAAGAACAAGTGGAAAGGACCAAATGATATTTTTTGCAAAACATCTGCGTATTGAAGTATAACGGCTGAACCCAGTCTTAAATGACAATATTATTGAGGCAGTTTGGAAGAAGGGTCTTGATATGGATCGAAGTAAACAATATATCCAAGTCTTGTTGCTCCCACTCAAAGTTTGTAGCGCCATCGAATAGGTTTCCCGCGGATGAACTACTTACAGCCGTGACGCCCGAAATAGGGAACCATGGCTTCGTAGACGTTGTGATTTTCTTCCACTGGAGCATATTCAAAAAACTTTTATTTAGAGAATCAAATAATCGTCTCATTTTTGCAAATCTGTCGTCTTTGTCAAGTTGGGTATTGTCATAGCAATGAATGTTAGTCATTATATATTGAAAGCGATCTCTTGATATGGCTTCAGAAACTGACTTATTTTGTGTGTCATCTGCATTTTCCCAATACATTTTGCACCTAGAAACCGAACAATAGGCGCTTACCAGTAAGACGCCTATGAAACAGATTTTTTTCGTTATGTCTCCTGCGCGATTATTTTGTAGGGCGTAATTATTGGAAAATTGCATAATTTGTTCAATAGCTTCATCGTCAAGAAATTGATTGAATAAAGATGCAGGAAATTGCTGATTTTTCCCCGTTTGTACTGAAGACCATTCATTGAAATTCGATTGCAAATCTTCTTTTGAATACTTGAATTCTTTGAACCTCTTTGGATTCCGAACCACAAATCTTGCGAGCGGGAGTTCGTCTTCAGAATCCCATTGATCATCAGGATTACTTTCTATTATTTCAGACTCTGCCCTCAATTGGGAACTTGATAAGTTATCAATAATCACGTTGTCATCGTAGCCAGAATCTTGGTCAGTAACGCAATCATTTGCATTTACTGGGGGGAAAATTACGATATTATTTGGTACTTCTATGGTATCGTCATTTTCTAGCGCTTCTGTGAGTTCAACCAATGACAGTGGCCTCTTCCAGTAACTGCACACATAAATAAACAAAACCATCATAATTACCGTAAAAGGAGTAGGAAGACCTACTCCTTTTACCTACCTACAATTGAATTTCGACCTCAACGTGTGCTTTAGCATGGAGTGAAATAACTGTATTTTTATATAAAATCGTAGCTCAATTCTATAATAAAACAATGCACCACGCTGCTGCACGCACAGTCGACGATAAATTACAAAACACTTACTCCATTTGTCCATTGCAAAAAACAAAAAAAAACACCGGCTTGCAAAGGAGTGGAAGGAGGAGGAAAAAATGTAGAAAACTATTTCAGACTGATTATAATAACCTATAAAGTAACATTAACAACAGACTTATAAACACATTGACAGTAGCGCTATCTATTTATTAAACGTCAAACATAGTGTCAAGTGTACAGAAATCTTCTGTTCTTTTAAAAGGACGGTAGGTTTAAATGGGTTAATGGAAAAAGCTAAAAATTAATCAGTCTTCGAAGTTGTGTTTACTTCATCAAAGTGAATTTCGCTTGATAAAAAAAAATCTCTGGCATATCTAAAAGTATTCTATTCCTAGCAAGATTCGGGAGAAATAGTATGCTCATGGTTTGATTAATCTCCCCGTCCCTGCGGTGACCAGGGCCTATTGTAAAGCAGATTAAGTTCGTCCAAAATGTTCAGACCCTTAAGGTAGCTCAAAGTCTTTTGGAATGAGATCGTTTAATAAAGGAACGACATGATTCGTAATGTTTAATACTGGCCATGCGCTAAAAGTACTCCATATGCACCATATGAGAATGCCCAAACTCTAATACCATCAGAAATCCTTGACTGAACCTCTGCATAATCAAAAGATAAGATACAATCCTGATTCAGTATATATTTTCCACCAAATAGCAGGTAAAACGTAATTTTTTTGTTAAATGATCGCAATGATCTTTCTAGTTCAAATTTTCATCTAATGCCAAGAAATTTTACTGAATGCTGATGTCCAAGAATTCATTTGTTTTAGATTAATATTCAAATTTGGTATTTTCGTTTGAGGTGTAAAAAGGGAAAGCCGTTTTGGTCACTATTAGCCGTAGACTGTAACCACAGAGCTAACGAGTCGTATTCCTGAGTAGATCACTGATGTTTCTATGTAAAGCTGTGAAAATTTTTGAGCCGATACCAAAACCGATGTGTCGTCAGCATACAAAAAAAGTGAATAATAATTAAAAAGAAACTATATCGTTTATAAAAAAAAATGTAAATAAGAAGGGCTTGAGAATAGGGGTGCCCTGTGGCACCCCCAACGTTACCGGCACCAAGGAGGTTGTAAATGTTTCGAGTATGCTGCTTCCAGATTTGTACTAAATTTTAACGAACTAGACGCGGCCCGACAGATATGATTGAAACCAGTTTGGTACCACACCCCTAATGCCTTATCCATGGAGTTTAGTTACTAACACTTCGTAGTCGACGCAATCACACTCGTAAAAGTCAAATCACAAAAGAGACTAGCCACACAATCGATTCGCTTCAACGCTTGTACCATTTCAATGAATGACTGTGTCTAAAACCGTGCAGTTTACTGTTGATAATATAATTGCTTTCGAGATATGTTTCCAATCTAAAGAGCATGGCATATTCAAATATCTTGGCTCGATGTAAGCGATATCGGACCATAGTTGTATGTAGTTTGTAATTTTTTTATATAAATTGAGACTAATAGCTGAACTCTTTAATTTATCAAGAAATGTTCCTTCACTGAAAGATATACAGTTCCAACCAAGACCAGCTCTGTAAAGTCTAACCAAGTGAAGAACTAGTAACGTGCTTCCCTAGTAAGATTCATATTCTGACTCTATTCTATTCATATTCTGAATTGGGGAGCTTTCCATGTTAATACTTCAAGGCCAGATTAACATACAATTTCACATAAGTCGAAGAAAATTTCAAACACATAAACTTAGCTTAATCATTGCATGCACATATAGTGCACGCAATACGATAAAATCCGACATATACATAATTTCTAGGAACTATTTTAATTAAATAAGCGCAGTAAAAACAACAAACCGCAATCAATTAAAATTTCATTTAATTAGTCTAATCAACGTGGTGAAAATGCCTCAATAAAAGTAATTAAGTTATGGCATTCGGCAATTGGAGTGCATTTGCCGCTTTTGCCATCACGCCCGTAATCATTCATGCAAAGCAAGGATTAACTTTTTCATTGACGCATAGAATAAGGTCATCGAGTATTTCGCACGACTCTCATATGGATAACCCTAATTCTTAATTTTCATCACAGCATATAGTTGAAATTAAATGTGATAATGTAATCCAATTAGATAAACGTATAGTATGAATATTTATTAAATTTTGCTTACCGTTGGATTTTAATGTTGCCGCATCCATTTAAAAAATGGTAACTAGGAGCAGCTTCATTTCCCACCACCACAAAACGTATTACTCTTCTGCATACACAGGTATAATTATAGTCATAATTGACTTTAAGTGAGGTCAAATGAATACGTGAGCAAATACTAAACAAAAAAAAAAAACGAATGGAATTGCTGGTTTACTTTAATTAAATGTTTACCGTCGAAATAATGACTAAAAATTGCGTTGAACTTGGCAAAGTACGAGGTGGCAATAAAGTACAATGATTTTTATAATACATTAATGGGTATGCATATAAAAATAATTTATTCTTAAAGAAACATAAATTACAAATTATTTAAATTATTATAGATTTCAATGAATATGTTTTCCTTATAAATATTGAACGTTCTTGGACATGTACAAGGTTTATTACCCATTAAATTATTTATAAATTTTCAATTTGCTTTGTATTATGACAGAATCACACTATATCTTTCCGAATTTTTATTTTTAATCTCAGTGATTTGCGAAATATTCCTGATTGCACTTAAATGAAATAGATTAAATACCTAATGACACACGTAGTCTAATGTAAGTTTAAAATTCTTAATCACTACTTGCACTTGACAAAGCTGCTTTTGTTTCTTCCTTCCATTCCCCTTCTTGGCTGTCAAACATTTTTAAAAAATATTCTCTTTTGTCCTGATTTTCAAAATCGGAGAGGGCGATCAGCTCCTCAGGAAGATCTTTGCTCTTTCTAGGTATGCTATGAGTTAGCGACGTTATATAAAAAAACCTGAAGATATTAGCAACCGATATAGCAAGTACCGATTTGTATTTTCTCTAGACGATTTTCTAGAAAAATTCTCCCTCTATTTTCCAAAATGTTTGTTTTTCAGTTCTTGTCCCTCCTCAGAAGGTAATCCAATAGGGAAGTTTACAGAGGATGGTATTAAATATCCATAAATTAGTATTTTATGCACATATGCAGACATCGACATATAAAACCATGCATATTATTTTGTATAGATTCTAGCAACTTTTTCATTATATGCTGTAAAAGTTACTGCATTTACTCTTTCCTGCAAGATATTGCTCTCAAATGATTGAAAATTTATATATAATTTCTTCTTCATCAGCCATTAAATGTTCAGTCTTGCAGTAATTTCCTAAAATTTCGAATGAAAGCAGTTTAAATATCTATGAAAAATTATCTACAGCGCCAAAAGAGAAATAATAAAAGGTTAAGGAAATGAGGAGATGTAAAGTAGACAAACAATTGGATTTACTTGATCAAATAATATACAGAGCAGTTCGGGATTTTATTTTAAGTAAGAATGTTTACTTTCAACTCAATATCTCCGGCTCTATTAATTTTTCGCCTGAAAAACGGTTTACTGTTCGTGCAACAAGTTCAGGCTATAAAGGTAGCTTAGGATCTTGTTGCATAAGGTATTTTAGGAAAAGATCAATCTACCTAAAGATTCATTGTTATAATGCCAGGGCAATGGCAGAAAGAGTTCTCTCAACTCTTCTTGCTCTCTACACACAGCTGACTTTCTTATGGACGAATCTTACAGCAAGCTGAGCGTAACTCAGTCCTTCTAGGAATAACCTCTTCCTGCTGTCGATCGCAGGAAGGAGTACTTAACCCCACTCTACTTGAGAGACCAATGTGCAAGCAGAATACTGCGGTCTAAACCAGTAAATGTCGATAAAAAAATCTTCCGGCCAAGTTGTCGTGGCATGGCTAGTGGTCTACACAAGGAAAACAGCACTGATCGTAGAGTTAATCCTCTTCATTACCTAACGGTCAAAGAGGAGACAACCTCAATAAAATGTAAATTTTAAGGTGGCGGACTGGGCTAATAGAATGGGTGACTGGATAGAAGACCAGTCTCAAGTGATCTCACCTCTGGATCCCCAATCCAGTTAAATAGAAGATGACACTTGGGGGGCGACCACTCAGAGTAATCAGCCTTATACCTGTGTAGAGGGCACCAAAGGTGTGGACCACCCCTTCGCTCCTACTCATGGGATCCATGTGAACCAGAGTAACGAAAAACCAAATCGGAAGATCAAGAGGTAGTATCAGAAAACTCTTGTACTGAAACTCTGGAAAGTAACAACTATTTTGTACGCGAATACCACTCACGGCAGTAATAATGCTGACAATATTGTCGTAGAGACACAATATCATAAATTGGAGCAATGACACAATGCACATGGCATTCACCATTGACGCAACACCCTTTTTCGAATGAGTCGCTGTTCATTTTTAAAATGACAAAAGCAAAAGTAAGCATTACGAAATTTAGCGCTGAAAATGGATTTTGCTGAATGCTGTTTATGAAAGAAAAGCTGTGGAGTGACACTAAACCCGTAAAAAGTGCACATTGTACAAATGCTACTGAAGTCGAAAATTGGTAGGTGTGTGATGATCAAGCTCGCGGATGGATTTGTCTTTTGTTCGATGGCAGTCGGTTGTGCCATATAAGGAACAAAAACAGCAAAAGAAGCATAGATGACTTGGAAATCATTATGAAAGGGATACGTTGAGCAATAAGATATGTTTAATTGAACGCATTTGCTGTACAAAAATCCAAATTGGTTAGCGAGCATAATCGACGAAAGGAAATGGATGACGGTCATAAAGAAAATAAAGAAACTGTTTTTAAAATAACCCAGAAAAGTTCATCATATTATTTTTGTAAGAAAAGTGGCGATATCAATCCGTCATTACTGACTGCACCTCCTTGTTTCGGTGCATCAACAATTAAACTCAAACGCTTTCCATAGTTTTAAAGTTTCCTTGTATCGTTCTTTTCCTTGCTTCAACTATTTTTTGTCGCCTGCCTTGACTTGCCACTTCTTTACTACTAAATGATAAGTAATACGCAGGAGACACTCAAACATTCGTATCCGGGTGTGAAGTACAGATATGCCATACATAACATGTCTGAGAAGATGTACTTGTTACAGCACTAGCTACTTTACCATTTATCATTGTCATTAAAAACTTATGTTTTATAGTTAATTCTCTTTCTTAAAAAATGCATCGAGTTGGTTGTAACAATGAAATTTTGCCCTCAATATGCTGCTTTTCTTCTTGAATAATTAGGAATGAAGTTTTGCAAATTTAAATCGTATTGGCCTGCAGTATCTTGTTGAAGACGGTCGCCCACAAAATTATTTTTTTCGCATATCGTACATCATACATTTTAACTAGGACAAGGTAGGTGACAAAAATATTGTCATCGAAGTACCTTTCTCAGAACCAAATTTTTGCTTATATCTGAAATGTCCGCTACTTCCGTCACAAACCCATTCAAATACTGACAGCTGCTCGGTATTTAGTTCAGATAAAATTTAGTCGTACATTTTTGTTTCTAGAATTCGCTCTATTGTGTGGTTTGGCACTTATATTACTGGAATAGCATCTTTTTCTACCTGCAACGATTTATCGTAAGTTTTGCTTGTATCCGTATCATACGATATTGCTCCGCAGTTAATTTTCCCTCGATTAATAAAAAAAGTGCTTCATTTTCTGAATAAGAAGAATTTGATATGAAATACTTGGGATATGTTGCATGAAGGAAGGTGTAACACTTTTTTGGACTAGGGCTCACGTAGGTACACTCGGTATTGAGATCAGTTAGCGAAATTAGGTATGAGTTAATTTCCGCCAGGGTAATTAAAAAAGCCTTTAGGCATAAACTTGGTAATGACTGGCAGGCTAGGTGGCATATTACCTTAAAGGGAGGTAGACTAGGAAATTTATTAGCGTTAGACGTTTTAGGGCAATGAGGGTCAATTTATCGTATCGTCACGGTGATTTTAAATCATATTCATGTAGAATTGGAAGGATTAACTATTCGCATTGTGAATGTGGTGGGGTAGATAGATACAGCAGGGTATGTTTTATTTGAATGTCTACTCACTAATGAGTGGCGGTGGCGTACGGAAGCTAGGGGTTAAATTGGCCGCGACGACAAACAGATATAATAGATAGATAAGTTTTATATTCTTTAATGGTCTGAACTAGCATTAAATTATAGTTTTGGGCATGGTTGGGATATATAAACAAATATTTAAAATACAAATCCTGAACTCAATTACTATTGGTTAAAATAATTAGGATGAAGTTATTGTTTTTGGTTCCTTATTTCTATCTTGTTTCAACTTCAAATACATGATGTGTGAAAAAGGAAGCCTAACTGAAAAAGGCACGACTGTCGAAATTGAGGGGACCTAGAAGCTGCCTTTTCAAAACTCAGAAAGATAATAATAATTTTTCGGCCGTCAGTAAGAAGATCCTGCTCTCAAAGTAAAGTTTTTGCCGTGGTTTTGTCTTACTCCTTGTCGAATGCTGGAAGTTAACTAAAGCCGTACAACTAATAGCTGCTCGAAAGACTGACAATACTGACAATATTTCAGCTTTTCGCAAAAACCAGTATTCACATAATTGCGAGGCTACTGTATTATACAGGGTATTCCACGTAACTGGTTCATTAAAAGTTTATGTGTTCTATTATTTACTTATATTTGAGATTTTGGCATCAGTATCTGTTCGATTGGAACTATAAATGTAAAATACCTTAACCAAAATATCACTTCCGGTTGACCGGAAATGGATGTCAACTTTCTTATTTTAAATAGAATGATATAATTTTTTATTCATTTTTGGATTCTGCAACTACAAATACGTCAGTTTTCATTAGCTATTCCTATAGCTACATGTTGCCGTTTTTGAGTTATTTAAGATTTTCTTTTTTTTAGTCATAATCATAACCTCATTCTGAAATTAATATCTCAGTTAATACTGCAAGTAGAGACTCCAAATTTGCTATGTTATGAATGTAGATATAAGTCTAAGAAACGGTAAGCACAATTTACATTCTAACAAACAGGAGGACAAACTGAGGAACAAAGTGACATATTTTCAAATGCAGGAAACTCATTTTTTTAAAATAGAACACCCTGTATTTTAATTCGGAATTAAGAAGTAAATATCATCCCCTATCACTTTATATCAGCATTCCCTATACCTATCTTTAATAGATTTTGAGATATGAACGACTTTTTGTTAAACAGACTAAGTAGCCCTATCTTTGCGTGTTTGTAGCTGACTCTGAATAGGATTAATGTCAAATTCATTGACTAACCAAAAGTGTTTATGTATATCATTGTAATTACACTTTCGTGCAACGCAATATTAATAGAAATGACTATTCGAACAGACATTCTTGTATGGTTATTCAATAATAATACATGAATTTGTCGTGAATGCATTTCAGAGCCAGCTACAAACATTTAAAGATAGGGCTACTTAGTCTGTTTAACAAAAAATTGCTCATATCTCAAAATCTATTAAATATAGGTGTAGGGAATGCTCATATAAAGTGATAGGGGATGATATTTACTTCCTAATTCCGAATTAAAATACAGGGTGTTCTATTTAAAAAAAATGAGTTTTCTGCATTTGAAAATATGTCACATTCATAACATAGCAAATTTGGTATAGTATTAACCGAGATATTAATTTCTCAATGATGCAATGACTATGACTAAAAAAAAAAAACTTAAATAACTCAAAAACGGCAACATGTAGCTATAGGAATAGCTAATGAAGACTGACGTATTTATAGTTGTGGAATCCAAAAATGAATAAAAAATTATATCATTCTATTTAAAATAACAAAGTTGACATCCATTGCCGGTCAACCGGAAGTAATATTTTGGTTAAGGTATTTTGCATTTATAGTTCCAATCAAACTGGTGCCAAAATCTCAAATATAAGTAAATAATAGAACATCATAAACTTTTAATGAACCAGTTACGTGGAATACCCTGTATTTTTGTTATTAACAATCATATGGAAATTATTTAGTAAGAGTAGACATATTTCAATTGTTATGGAGTCCATATAGTACATAGAATAGGTAGCCTCATGTAGTACCTTTAGGTGGAACATGGGGTTAGAATGATTTGTAATTATTTAGCTTTTCATAAATAAATTGTATAAGGAAGCGGTTCTAGTTTTGAAGATAATTGCTCTCTTAATTCTACCTGCGCAGGAATAGTCATTGCCTTTTGCTGATTTTCATACAGATAATATTGTATTCAATATAAAGCTCACTTTGACAATTTCAACAAAAACTTCACAAGAACATTTTTATTTTCAAGATATATTATGCAAATAGAATGATTATATTTATACAATAATTTAAAACTACTACGGTGGACAATCTTCAGGCGATTTACAGAATCCAGTAGACTTATCTAACACATATCCGGGTAAACAATAGCAGTCGGTTTCTTCGGTCAAGGCGCATCTAACGTATTGATAATTAATACAAGTTTGACAGCCTATTTTTATTCCATTCGGTTTATATGTTTGATTCACGGGACATGTTGCTAAAAAAAGAAGATTCAAATTGACAATTATTGCTTTTGCGCTATTTGCACGTCTTCTTTTATTTTGTTCCTCATCTGAAGCTTAAAATAATCACATACAGCTTCGAACGGGTTGACGCAAAAATATATGTTCAGTTGTTTATGTTTTTTAATCAACCAAATAATATAACAGAAATAATTACTTACGACAATAGTCAAGCCGAATACATTCTCCTGTCTTTTCATGGCGTATATAACCATCTACGCAAAAGCAGCGGCAAACCTTCTCAGGAGCACACTTGATTTGAAGATCCAGAGTTTCACAAGACTTTTCACATTGATAATCGCATCTGAGTTCTTCGTGTTTGCCGCATCTGCATGATGCAACTGAAAGATTTAGATTAAACATTGAAGCATATTCGCTGAATTTTTTTACCAGTCCATTCCAATATTGCCACGTTGATTAACAAGATGGGTAGAAGAAGCAACTTCATTTCGTATAACTTGGGTGTTGTTTCAGTGTTTTCGTTTTAGTTGACTTAAAGTAAGATCAACCGACTACGTGGAAATATGTTAAAAAAAAAACAAGAATTTAAATAGCAACTAACTTTCGCTAATTATTTACGCGTAAAATAACAACAATGTATATTGTTTGGAACGTGAACGTGTAGCTGCTATTCTGTTTCAAGTGTGAATTAATAAAGAAATTCGACGTCTTTTTGTAGTAGACTGATAAGGATAAATATAAAAATAACGTAATTCCAAACAAAAACAAATTATTATCTTGACTATGTGGTACGTGCTGCACACTGATTGCGAAAAAGTACGCGCCTAATGGAAAAAATAGTTGCTGCGTTTTCCAAAACCCATTTATGGGAAATAATGTGTATTTACGAAGAAACAAAATTAACACTGAATTGACAAAATGTTTGGCAAAATCTTTTCAGATACACTTAGATCTTGAATGTGAATCTACGATCACTTTTTCACGATTTTTAAATTATCGTGAATTTTCGGTCGGAATACACAGATCAACCAAAAGAAAATGTTTTGGAGCACGAAATCTTAGAAATGACTGTGTTTTCTGTACTGAATCAAACTACATCAATCTCCCTTTTTTTATCGGTATTGGCTTTTGAAATACAACGCCGCAAAAATTTTAATATTCAAGTATTAACATATGTGTGAGTAATTTGAAGGTTTATTGCCTCATTTTCCAAAGAAGTCTTGACAATTAGTGAAACCAATATGTTTCTGGTTACTGGCCTTTCTTTATAGATCCTTTTTAGTTATGGAAACCATCTAACCTAGACTCTGCGAAAAATTGCAGCCTCTGATTTTCTGTATTTAATCTCCATTTCTTTTACCCATTAAATTATTCCAGCCATTCCAGTATTCTTGGACTCTATACTAATTTCTATAGGTCTTTGACTGGTTGATCGAATAATCCACTAAATTCATATTTGGCTTGGCAAAAAAAAATCGTATACTTTTTTCGATTCACGCAGGGTGTAGTGAGCAGTCCCTGTCATCTTATTCTACAACCTGCAGTTGTTTTCTCTAGCGTTGATTCCAATTTTCTGTAGATGTCATGTCCTTTCAGTACCAGCTACAGAGTGAATATGATACCTACTGACTAGCAGTATTTTTCAATTTTCTTTTTTGACATTCTCCTCTAATAAAAGTCTTTCCATGAATTTGCCTACTTGTATGTATGTATATGGGGAGGGTGATGTTACACTGCGACCTAAGAGATCTATTGTGTCCCCTATTCTTGCTGTTTTAGAGGTGGCCTTCCAATCCTATTGTTACGTTTCCAGATTTTGGTTTAAAGTAGTTCTAAGAAGTTAAGTGTTGGAGGCATCTTTCCTTTTTTCTATCCTTTCTTTATTCTAATTGACAGTCAAGCTCTGCATTCACAATTTACGACCACTACAGTACTTTTGTATACCACATGCAATTAGTTTTGTAGCCCACCAAGGGAGAAACAGTCAGTGCAACAAGTGACTAGTGACTTAAACCGTATTATGATAATGCACTTCTTGTCCGACCATCTAAATGCATATACCTCTACATTTTTTTTTGTTATTAAATAAATAAGTGTTGAGGTAAAGGTATGTGTGTATTTAAACAACCATACAGTCCACAATACAACAACTATTCCTTTCAGAACGTCTAGGATATCAGAGGACCTCAAGTTAGTCTCCCTCTTCGATTTCACGTGCTCTCAGGTGCAAGGCTCATAAGTTGCTCCATAATTTGAGAAGAGATGAATGGGTGTTATCCTGCTCCCAACAAAATGCACATTCAGATTCCTTTGCGACATCCATGCTTACTCAGATGTCCTTTCAGTTTACAATGATCTGAAAGTATTGCTGTTAATATGCGAACATTGTTCTTAGGTTGATGCATTCTGCAAACCTCTTCTGGTTATACGTTTCCAGAAGAGTTTTACTTTGCCTCATTCCCTGGAAATTCTCCCAATAATTAGATTTTCTCTGCTCCATTTCTCCCTTCAATTTTTTCAATATCGTACTGCTATTTATCCCGCAAAAGGATTCAGGCCATACAAAAGGTATTCCAGCCCCTTTTTTGCGAGATTATCCGTTATCTTGTTTCCTTCCACTCACGTGTGACGCGACACGATAGGGGGTTTACTTTATTCCTTTTGCCTAGCTCGTTTAATTTCTCGAAGCATTCCCAAATCATCTTGGAACTGATTCCATGTAAGTTCAGCACCTTGGTGACTGCTTGATTATCACTGCTTTCGATAACTTCTATCAATATTGAACTGGACGCATCTTTCAATAGCGTGCATTTCTGCTTGGATATTTTGCCAAGCTTTCGTTGTAGTTGGTTCTAGAGTCATATATTCCTATTCCAGTTTCCTTTGCCGTTTTGGAGCCATCAGTGTACCATTTGATGGCATTTCTATTCCATTTCAAGATGGTGTTGTGATCCCACTCGCTCCTTGTTCAGGTACGGGAGTTGTTTCCTTTGCTCTGGCTTTCGAAAAGCCGAAGAGGTTTGCGGTTTTGCTCCTGCCTTTGTTCCTTCCTTGTCAAGTATTCCCACTTTGAAAGTAGGAAGCTTCTTATGGAGGGTTTGCTCCATTTCCTGCTTGTTAGCGGTGTTGGCCTACTGAAGCAGGTCAATTAAACTTTTTTTTCTCAATGGTTGCTCCCACTAGTAGTTAGGGGGGAAAAAGGTCCATCTCCACAGAGCCCCGCATGCAGAGGTAAGACTAAATACAATGGAGTGCGCCAGATACCCCAAGATTGAACTAGTAGAGACTGGTCTTTCGTCCAACCATGCATCCCATCAGTCTAGCCCGCCAGGTTTGCTGGGGTTGTGTTCTCTCGGTCCGTGCAATTAAGCTAAGACTGCCATCTCTTTCGGGACCTGGTTTAGCAGCTGGGCTTTTGGTAACCGAAAGCTTACAAGTGGCATTGTTGTAGAACCGTGCGCAAGTCCTCCCCAACAGCTCAGGCAAGGGGGAGGGAGGGGGGAGTGACTCATGGCAACAGTCAGAGACGACACGCCTGGTAGGTACTCCCAACCCCAAAGAATTTGCCTACTTGTTTTGTCTCAATGTTCTTTGTGTTCTTCCTTAACTACTCTCGCGCTGTACATTTTTTGATACTTTTTGATACCTTTCTTGTCAGAGCACCTACAGTAAAGTATTTCTATTTCGATCTGTTAGGCTATTCAATTCGTCGTTTGATTGTTGCAATATTGATTCGTTTATTTTCATTCTTTCTTTTTCTTCTTCTTCTTCAAGTCCTCTAATTGATTTCTGTTGCGCAATGCAATATCGCACATGCTCTGTCTGAAAGACATACCCTCTCACTGGAAACGTGTTATTGTGTCTCATCTTACTGTAAATCTGCCCCAGTCTTGGTTTGTAAACCAGATCAGTTTCCGCAACTTATCTCTATAACTGGATTGATTCCAGCTCATCCGATCTGTGATTTCAATGTCGAACTTTCTGTTAAATAGATATATCCATATCACATCGTCTGATCTCATTCCCAAAACGCAGCCTTGATGGACAATCATGTGAAAGGTTTATTGATACTTGTAATTTAAAGTCATTCTTGTGCAAAATGGAAACAAATATGCCTCAGACCCAATTGCTCTTTCAACTGATTAATTACAGAAGAACATGACTTGTGATATTGGTGTTGAAAAGCATAAATAAAATATTATGTATTATGCATAATACTTATGTTGACCAACAGAGTTTCCTTAGTTCTTGAACAGCAGAGTCAAACGCGACCACTGATAGAGAAGAAAATACCTACCCCATGAGAAAAACAATGGTTGTCAGCTGAAGAAATGTAATGCACAAACGTGTAAAGCACAAGAACTGCTTGATCTAGAAAAACTTAACGCTGCAACCCAGATATGTCTAAACTGATTTACACCCAAGCTAGACTTATTAGTAGTTCAGCTAGTCAAATCCAAACTTGCAAGCCCAATATTTAGTACGTTAGGCATATTCGGAATAAACAAGATTTAACTTTAGTAGATTTCATGAATGAAACTGACCTACTTTTCCACACAACCATTTGGAACGGTTCGTTGAAAATGTTGGTATCACACATACAAGAAAAATTGAAGATCTCCTTAGGATATATAGGATGTAGAAGGTGTAAGCACCGTTATCAAGAGGAATACTCTTGTGGTGGCGAACTACTGCTGGAATTTGATAAGAGACAGTTTATTCAAGAAAATCCTGCAAAAGAAGTTTTCTAAGTGCCAACTACGTTTTCCCTTTAAATTTATTATGAATTATTTTTGAAATATTTTATATTTTGGAAAAATAATTGAACCAGAATTGAAGAATGGAAATTTCATTAATATCGCATTAAACTACAATATTTATCTATAAAGATTAATAATAATTTTAGAACGACATTATACCAGTAAACATGCGTTAATTAATTAACCTTAATTAATATAGCTCAAATATAATGTGAGTAACAGAGTTGATCTTAATTTTCCGTATAATGCCTTAGGTTGACTAGTAGCACTGATGAGTCTTGGTAAGGTAACACGTATGTGTGCTAATATCAACTTGTCAGTTTGTATCAATAACTGTGATATTTGACGCATTTTGGCTCCTACAAAAGTATTTATATCATTTGGTTTCCCATAAAAGTTTTCTGATGAAGAAAAAAATATGTTTTCCTTTTAATACAATAGATTTACAGTTACTGTGTAAATATAATAAAATAAATAATAACCTACATTGTTTAATTTCATAAATATTAAGTTTGTGTGTGTCTGCTTAACGTTTATTGTTAAATTGTTTACAAAACAATCTACAGTGGACGCACGTAATTCTCATTTCAGTTCATGTAAAACCTTTTTTTCTATTTATGTTCTCACTTATCTCAGCTCTGTTATGATTTATATATGTTGATTTCATTTATAAAGAACCTTTAATAAAGTAATTTTGCTTTCTTATAATTAAACTAAGTTTGCTTTTGTTTCTGGCCTTGGAATTCGATTCCCTAAAACTTCAAAAATTGCACAAAGAGATATTGCTTTAAACGAATGCAAATAATGTGCGCTTCGCACATATGTTACATAAACTTTTATATATTGGGAGAGTATGACAAATCTCAAGCAATGTAAACAACGGCTACATTAAATTGGGCAAAGTATATAGAGACTTTTCCATGGAACCGACTAATTAAAAGTTTGTCGGCTTAAAGAAGCTCTTCAGATTTGAGTTTTCTTGGGTTTTTAATAATTGAGTAGTTACTTCTTTTCTAAGATATTTTCAAACTTTTTACACTACGAGTTAACCGGAAGTTGCCACGATCCTTGTTAGTTTAACTAGAACGCCCTATATATTACTATATTTTTTAATTCGGCATAAAATTCTATGACGATTACATTAAAGTTTCCTATATCCATCTGCAATAAATTATTTCTAAGATATTACGATTTTTCTGAAAGTTTTGACATTTATATTGTTGTTAGTAATTGATTAGTTTTCACTTGCTTTAAGTGCCACAGGTATGCTCATAAAACTACGAAGTGCTGCCATTGTTTCGCCAAAATCTAGTAAAAAGTTCTCATCGTATCATACAGGTAGTCTAAAAATTGATGGCAAATCAAAAAAAGAAAATTGAAAGCTGCAAAGCTCAGTTTTTTTAAATAGTATATTTTTATATTGTTGGATGTATAATTAAATTCTATATAGATTTACTGTAACATCCCATACACCCATATTTAATGATTTTATTTTAAATAACTCGTTTCATTTATTAATACTTTTAAATGAAAAAAATTACTTGGTATGCTATGACATTGACATTACAATGAACAGCGACCTGCTTGGTGATTTTGACGGTTTGTTTTATACGGCCTGTCGAATCTTTTAAATTTACATTGAATTATTACACGAGATTCTGGTAAGCAGCGACATCTGCAGGGCGTTTGAAAATATGAAAACCACTTTCTTGACACCATAAAATAATGTTAAAGTCGAGCTCAACCGATGATATCGTGGTCTGTATCACAACTAATTAATACAAAACTATAAAACTTAAATAACCAATAAGAAGTGAAACACAACTTTAAAAAACTTAATAATTTTTGACGAGGCAAACAGGTAACCTAATTACAATAATTTTGGGAAATATTAACTTCAGTACTTGCCAATATGACGATTATTCAAATTTATTTTACTGCAAACTTCTCGTAGACCCCTCACTACAAACAAGAATTACACAAATAAGAATTTGTAGTTTTTAAATAAAGAACATTGAGCATCTGATGAATTATTAATATTAACGTTAGTTGTTACTTTGTTTTTAATATTTTGTGTTTCTGGACATTTTTTTTAAACACCATGTACTACTTTCATAACCCGCTTTTACCATACTAATAGCCACAAATGTAGAGAAAACTATAATAGGTGGGAAAGAGAATTTATGAGTCAACCCCATTTCCAAAAAAAAAATAATTTGTAGAAATATTATTATTATTATTAATAGGCTAAAGGAAGAAATACGGCGTTCTTCCTACTATCCGATTTCGATAGCTTAGGCGATTTAGTCTTTTTGGCATCACTGTGTCGTTTTCTTTATTATTACTTGTTGTGCTGATTTTTGTATAGAGAATGCCAATTAATATTATTATTTATTATTATTATTATTATTATTATTGAAGCATCAGATTGCAGCATTGCACTGGCAAATTTCACTCAGGTATTTTATCACAGCTTTATAAATAACATAGAAAAAATAACATAAATAATCAGCAATTTTAAAATTAATATTTAATAAGAATAAAATCTTAAACTTAACTACCCTAACAGCCCCATTATACCAGAGATATTTGTAAAAGTATATTTGACAAATATTTTTCGTGAGAGGTTCTTGAATATATTTTTTATATTTTATCTACATATAGAAAAAATATACAAATGAAATATTTACTCCATATTTTAAATCAATGTAAGTTTGATATTTTTTAAAATATTATTTATATGAAAATTGAGATTTTTTTATGCAATCATACAAAGTTATTTATTTTCGCAGTATGAACTAAAATTATTTGTAGACAGTAACCTATATATCTTGGTTGTTTATAATGTATAACATCGATAACAAAAAGCTATATGAAACTTTCCCGGGAAATAAAAAGGACGACATACCTGGAGGTGTCTAAAAGAAGAACTTGTTCCTTCACACTCACCATACAAGTTAATAGTATGTTTCAAGATACTCTAAAATATTAATCCTATTTCCTCCTTCTAGGTAACAGGTTTATTACAGTGTTTTCTTAATTATTACAAAAAAATATCAAAAGTTTTCTGATTTTTTTTATATTATGGCAGCGGGTGTACAAGCTCTTCCACGGAGAAAGGCACACACTTGCCTTTCTCCGTGAATATAGAATAAATTCGAAATATCCAGATCAAAATAAACTCCGCCATGCGATTCCGTTATTTGCTTTATAAATTGCACAATTATATGTATTATCTTAAAAATAAAAATGCAGAAAACAATGATTGTAACGACAATATTTACTTACAATAATAATTTGTTGTAATATAAAAATTAGTACCAGATAAAAATTATTCTGTCATTTGTAAAAGTTTATTGACGAAACGAGTATTTAAAAGAAAACTATTGAGACGAGTATTAAATGTTACAGCAAATGAATGGAAAATTTAATTCTACGCCCAACAACTGTGCTACTTGAAAAAAAAAATAATTTTGAATCTTTTAAAATTGTTAAATATGCCACTAATGTTTATTATACACTTGGTTTTGGTGAAACTATGTTAGTACTCGGTATTTTTTAAATGGGAGACTTCTGATACTTTAAACAAGTAAAAATTAATCAAATATACAATAGTATAAATGTCAAAATTTCAGAAAAAACGTTATATTTTAGAAACAATTGAAGATAGGTATGGGAATCCCATATAATCGTCATTGAATTTTATGTTAAATTCAAAATGTAATAATTAATAGGGTACAACATTTAAAATAACAAAAATAACTTCCAGTTAACCGTTAAGTGTAAAGAACTTTGCAATCCCCAAATTTTTAAAACTGACTAACCAGCCACTTCCGCGCAAAAACCTGTATATATAGGTATAACCTCATTTTTGAGTGCATTGAACAGTGACATTGTATGCTTGTTTCATTTGCAAACAGAGTTTAGTGATAAATTAAAGGATGACACAAAATACTGTTTATAATTCAATAATACTTAAAAGAAACTAAAATATGTTGTTAAATATGTACATAATAATAACAATATAATATGTAATGTGTATTGTCTTACTTAAAGAGAAGTAAGTAAGCTTGCTTAAACAGAAGACATTATAAAATATCTAAGAAAAAATGTAAACGTAAATGTTTCCGAAAAACAGACAATTCCCACAAACATAACGAAATATTTTTATTCCAAATAAATCTATATATTATAGTAAATACATCACTGTTGCTCTAATTACACTGGTGGGCAATCTAAGGGTGATTTGCAAAAACCAGTTGATTCGTCCAGTACGTAATCAGGTGAGCAGTAACATTTGTATTCTCTTTATCCTGCAGTCAACTAATTGATAATTAGTGCAAGTCTGACAATCTATGCCGGATGCTTTGTAGGTTTGATTCACCGCACACGTTGCTAAAAATAAATGTAAAATATAAGCAACAATGTAAACGACGTAAGATTAAAGTTACTAATGTCAAACATCCATTTAAGACTTAAATACTTAAAGCAATTAATTTAATTCTATTATTCCTGGTAAGAGAAACAAAAGTACTAATGGAATTCATTTAGCTAATTTTACTAACGTAGTAGAAACTGCTAACAGCATTAATTACTTACGGCAATCGTCAATGGGAATGCATTTTCCGCTTTTTCCATCACGCACATGACCGTTTATACAAAAACAACGCCAAACTTTCTCAGAGACGCATCTAATTAGAAGATCTAGGTTTTCGCATGACTTCTGACACTGATAATCGCACCTAAGTTCCTCATTTTCTCCACAAGGTGTGACTAAAATTGCACAGGATAATATAATCAAATTAAATGAACATTAGAAGTAAATGTATCCATTATTGATTCGCTTACCATTCGATTTTAGTACTGCCACATTAACTAAGACAATATAGATGGCAAGCAACTTCATTTCGCGTCAGCAACGGGTTTGTTTCTGCGTAAAATTTTAATTGATTCCGCGTAAGGTCAACCGCAAACATGAGCAAATATTTTAAGAAATAAGCCAGAGTATGGAGTAATCAGTTTACTTTCTTTGAGCGGTAAAACACTAGCAGCTCAAATTGCACAAAGTGTTATTTTATAGTTGCTGTTTTGTCTCGCACATGAGCTGATGATAAGATCATACGATTTATTATAGCAGGTCGATTGTATAAAATTGTAATTCCAAGTAAAAACAAATGGTGATCCTAATTATTATCTTTTATAATTTATGCAAATAAAACCTGTTAAATGTATCTTTGTAATTATTAGAAAGATAACATTTCCATGTGTACATAGAAGCTGAATCAGATCTGTGCCAACCAAGTGATGCAATTAAATACGATCAAACATAGTATAGTATAATTGAAACACTACACTGAAAGAAATAAATTGTACTCTTTAAGTTTAGACGTTAGACGGACAATGGTATTATATATTACTGCTGAGAATATTTGTATAATAAATTTCTGTTAATAGTGCTTATTAACTCGTATGGTAGAGAAAGTGTTTATACCTATATCATTAGTTTTAGCATTCATGCTATTAATTGTTAATATAAATGTCTAATACCACTGATAACTTTGATAAAAAATTAAAATTAAAATTTTATTGTACTTTCTGTAATGTAATATTTTAGTGTGTGCAATACATGATGATCAAACTTACTATATAATCTTGTAATAGTTATATTGTTATTTTGTATTAAGTTAATAGTATTTAAAATAATAAATAATGAGTAATAATATAATATGTCGTATGCTGACGCTATGCATCGATACTTACTTATACTGTAAGATATAGTACTATACCGGATATTCCGCAATTCTTGCCTGCGGAAAGGATATTACACAATGAAAATTGTGATATTTATTTTATTTTTATTTCTATTTAGAGCCATTATTTCCAAAAATATTTTCTATATTAAAAAAATTTCATGCATTATCCTCCGCAACTATGAAAATGTATATAAGTCTTAAAAGTCACAAGTATTTTGCTAGAAATAGTCTTATCTACCACAGCTACCATGTCGCTTCAATGGAACACACTTTGGATTAACATTTATACAATTATTAACAAATAAGGACTGGAAATTTAAGTTCTCGAAGAAGAAAGAAGAAACTTAAAATAAATCTATACCACATAAGGTAACATAAGAAGAAGTATAAGCGAACAAAGCATTTATTTTTTAAAACAGGTTAATAAAGTAAAAATAATAAATACAGTTTCTAAAATTATGTAGACATGAATTGAAACATAATATCATTTTGAATATGTAAAAACTATAAAGGAAGTTCTTGTTACCCCTGATGTTAAAATTACAAAAAGATGAACACTTACACATAAATACTCTAAAATCATCCAAAACTATCATTTTCTTAATTGTTTTCAAATCCTTGTATTAAATTTATCCGAAATTTAAACATTCTTTGTAGCTTCTTCAACCAATATATGACTCTCACTTAACATCTTACGCATTACAATCAACTAAGATATCCGCTGAAACACAATCAAGTAAATTATATACATTTTTCGTTACTGAAGCGATAAAAGTATGGATGGGCCTGGAAGATTCCTGCTTATTTTAACACAGGCTAATAAGTAGATAAGTAATAAATTGGAATTGAAAACGAAAACTAAACGTACGATGTAGAAAAGATACACTATTTAATTTATAATAGGCGTTTTCGTAAATTGCAAACCACTCGATCGGATCGTGATGGAAGATCCTTCAAAATACTCTACAGCTGACGTGAATTCATTGAATCAAACAAAGACACTTTTGATCTAGCACCATTTACAAACGTTAAAATCACGATTGGATCAATCTAATTGTACTTTTTGAAAACCTGTAATGTTATACTAATAACACAATTTGCAAAATTCTAACGTATATTACCTCATTAACATAAAATAAAACCATCACAAAAACGCAAGTGTTAAGTTCATTTTCTAACTTTTAACTAAAAACATGCACTACGAAGTATAGTATATTATCTAGTAGGTACATGTCAAATATGTTTACTAATTTGTTATTGGTGCAGGGAATTTCAATATTTTCATGTTTGTGACACAATTCTTGTGTTACACGCAAAAAACTATATAAAAGCCAAACTCACATAAAATATCACCACAAACTGTCACAAAGTGAAGAAACAGTGCTGCTAAGTGAAGCTATGCGACACTATTTTTCAGGAAAACAGTTTATCCTTCGTCCATAATTAGGCTATATTAAATAGATCAAAGAGAAAAAATAAATACTTCCTAATTAAATTTGGCATGGTAAATTTGTTACTGCATTCTATTTATTAATTACTCCACTACCGGTTTCGACAATGATATGCCTTCTTCAATACAATTACTTTGTATTCATATTTTATTTATAATTATATACCCGATGGATGGCATATCATTGCCGAAACCGGTAGTGAAGTAATTAATAAATATAATCCTAATACTTATTTTATCTCTTTAATCTATTAATTATATATCTTTTGGTTTTTTTTATTTATTAACTTATATTATTGACTTGGAGGTGGCAATATTGTCTTGAAATTAGCCGCCTTTATTAAATATTTTTGAAGTTATTAGACTGGATCTTTATTACTGGTCTTTTTATTATCTTTTATTTAATATGGTAGCCTCACTTAGCTATTCTGAATGATCTGAATAATACAGAAACTCCTCATTTTTTTGAAATTCCTTTCCATCTCCGCGGCTTATTGTCAGTAAGAGTCAATAAAAGATTCTACCATAACGGTGGGATAGTTCATTAAAATTACTTAGGGATCTTACCCGAGGGTCCTTTATACTCGTACTTCACGCTCTTATTCATGAGTTTATAGGTACATTGGGGAAAAATATTTTGTACGCAGAGCACTTTGTAGTAAGCATACTGTGATTTGATTATATGGGTATTGCTTATTTTTGCAACAAGAAACAATTGTAGAGCAAGATAGGTATATATTTGTTGTTAGTATATTGTAGTAATTCATAATATAATAAATTGTTAAACATACTGATGCAGTTGGTAAATTATATTACACCACAGATGTATTTAAATCTTAAATCAATTTGTTGGAAATTTTGTTATTGATCAACTTAAAACTTTCGAAAACTGCATGAGAATTCGTAAGAGAGTAAAAAATAATGTAATGCAATCTTATGACTTATATAAACAATAATTTTGCGTATACCTATATTTCTCATTTAGAATTAAAACAATTTGTTTCTCTCTTTCAACTATTCTTATTTACTAAAATTATAAGAAACAAAATGCAAAGAAGATGCATACTGCTTGTACAAGATGTGCAAATAAAGTGCACAACATTGCACAGATGATTTATACCTTTTTTCTGTTGTTCTTTGTTAAATACTATACCAATACAAAAAGCAAGATGTAATTTTAACATCCTCGCGAAAAATAAAGCAATTCCAAGAGATATAACCAAATATTTTTATTCCGAACGTATAAATTACAGTAAATACATCAATGTCACTCTAATTGCACTGGTGGACAATCTAAGGGTGACTTGCAAAATCCGGTTGATTCATCCAGTACGTAACCAGGTAAACAATAACATTTGTATTCTTCCTTCAAGGCGCATCTAACGTATTGATAATTAACGCAAGTCTGACAATCTATTCCAGACGCTTTATACGTTTGGTTTACTGCGCACGTTGCTAAAATAAAAAATGAATATTATAGATATAAAA
The DNA here is from genome assembly GCA_004143645.1 of Protaetia brevitarsis. Classification (NCBI taxonomy): domain Eukaryota; kingdom Metazoa; phylum Arthropoda; class Insecta; order Coleoptera; family Scarabaeidae; genus Protaetia; species Protaetia brevitarsis. Next base: position 56,007 of record RXPK01001533.1, read on the forward strand.
AAGTAACGTGCAAGGTGTAGAATTAAAATAGTGCTAAAAAAATTGCTTAGAGCTTTAGATAATTAAAGCCATGTATTCTTACATTTCTCCAATTTATTGAACGTTTAATAAAAATGAAAATTATTGCAATTCATATAATTACTTGATTAACGAAAACAGAACGAAACAGACGTCTTAGTAGAATTAATTACTTACGACACTCATCAATAGGAATACACCTTCCGGTTTTTCCGTCACGCACATAGCCATCTATACAGAAACAACGTCGTACTTTTTCCGAAACACATTTAATTAAGATATCTAGGGTTTCGCATGATTTCTGGCACTGATAATCGCATCTAAGTTCCTCATTTTCCCCACAAGGTATAACTAAAATTATACCAAGTAATATAATCAAGTTAAATAAAGATTACAACTAAATACATCCACAGTTAATCCTCTTACCGTTCGATTTTAGTACTGCCACATTGATTAAGACAATATAAACCAGGAGCAGCTTCATTTCGCCTCAGCAACGGGTTCGCTCTGCGTAAGATTTTAATTGATTTCGTAAGGTCAGCCGCAACGTGAGCAAATATTTTAAGAAATAAAACGGAGGATGGGATTACCAGTTTACTTTGTTGATTGCTTGTTTATTGACTAAACACTAACGGCTCAAATTGCACAATGTTCTTGGTAACTGCCGTTATGATTACTCGATCATGAACCGATAATAAATAAAGTCTAACAATTTTTTTTATAGCAGATTAATAAGTATAAATATATAAATATAGCAATCTTAAAGTAAAAACAAGTGATAAGCTTGATTTTTATCTTGTATATTTTATGCAAATAAAACGCTTCCAATGTTTTCTGTTGTAAATATTTGAAATAATATATTTCCCTGTGTATGAAGCAACATTTAATTTAGCTGATTTATTTACAGTTCGTAACATGGATGTTTTTAAACTTGGGTATAGTGGAGGCCTTTTCCTTTTAGAAAGAAATAACCAGATGATGTAGTTAACTATTCACGGTTTTATAAGGTTATTTTATCATATTAAGATTTAATTTGCTTATATGCAATGGATTTATTCTCTTTATATTAAACATTTAAAAATATTACAATATTTTAGTTAACTTATTTTTTTTTTGGTTGCGTTATATGACGGTCACTCAAGAAATACCTCATATTGTCAATTATATCTAGTGCTTTTACTAAAAAAAAACCATGCTCGATCAAAAAATAAAAAAAAAAATCAGTTATGCTTATTGCTTATATATAACATGTGGGTAATATACAGTGTGTCTACGGATGGAGTTAACAATACGATATAACAAACAAAGAAATTTTAAATTGAAATTTAATATTTGGGAAATAAATCCTGTTTGGTATAAAAGTTATTTATCATTTACTTTCGAGTTTTTGTTTTTAATAACGCTTCAAGTGCTTTTGTTTCTGGTAAAATGCCTTTCCCATTCACAGTATGCCAATATGTTACTAAGAAAAAATGTTTATAGCAAAAAGCTATAGATAAAGGACGGACAAACTCGTTCGGAGAAGCGGGGAAGCGGAAAACTCAGTGGCATTGCCTACACGCAGTCTATGCCTAGGAACTTGCATATGTATCTACATACATATGTACCTACATAGTTTTGCGTTCTGTATTCACATGTAAGAGAACTCCATATTTACAAAGGAAAATCTAGAAAGTATTATGTAATTACAAATTTTAAAAACTTATTAAATTACAATAAAAGTTACAATAATTAACATAATTTAGTGAAAAGAGCTTCTCCTGTTTTAGGCCTAGTTGCATCAATATTTTGAATAGAAGTCTTGAGGTAGGGGCGTTAATTGGATTTATTAAGATTTAATACAAAGAAAACGTCAGTTTTCATTAGCTATTCCTATAGCTACATGTTGCCGTTTTTGAGTTATATAAGTTTTTCCTTTTTTTTTAGTCATAATCATTGCATCATTGAGAAATTAATATCTCGTTTAATACTGCAAGTAGAGACTCCAAACTTGCTATGTTATGAATGTAGATATTACTCTAGAAAACGGTAAGCACACTTTACATTTTAACATACAGGGTATTCAAAACTGAGGAACAAAGTGACATATTTTCAAATACAGAAAACTCATTTTTTTAAAAATAGAACACCCTGTATTTTAATTTGGAATTAGGAAGTAAATGTCATCGCCTATCACTTTATATGAGCATTCCCTATACCTATCTTTAATAGATTTTGAGATATGAGCGACTTTTTGTTAAACAGACTAAGTAGCCCTTATCTTTAAATGTTTGTAGCTGGCTCTGAAATGGATTCACGTCAAATTCATGTATTATTTTTGAATAACCATACAAGAATCTTTGTTCGAATAGTCATTTCTATTAATATTGCGTTGTACGAAAGTATATTTACAATGATATACATAAACACTTTTGGTTAGTCAATGAATTTGACATTAATCCCATTCAGAGCCAGCTACAGACACGCAAAGATAGAGCTACTCTGTTTAACAAAAAGTCGTTCATATCTCAAAATCTATTAAAGATGGGTATAGGGAATGCTGATATAAAGCGATAGGGGATGATATTTGCTTCCTAATTCCGAATTAAAATACAGGATGTTCTATTTAAAAAAATGAGTTTTCTGCATTTGAAAATATGCCACTTTGTTCCTCAGTTTTGAACAACCTGTATGTAAGAATGTAAAGTGCGCGTACCGTTTCTTAGGGTTATGTCTACATTCATAACATAGCAAATTTGGAGTCTCTACTTGCAGTATTAACCGAGATATTAATTTTTCAATGATGCAATAATTATGACTAAAAAAAGAAAAACTTAAATAACTCAAAAAACGGCAACATGTAGCTATAGGAATAGCTAATGAAAACTGACGTATTTATAGTTGTAGAATCCAAAAATGAATAAAAAATTATATCATTCTATTTAAAATAAGAAAGTTGACATCCATTTCCGGTCAACCGGAAGTGATATTTTGGTTAAGGTATTTTACATTTATAGTTCCAATCGAACAAATACTGGTGCCAAAATCTCAAATATAAGTAAATAAGAGAACATCATAAACTTTTAATGAAGCAGTTACGTGGAATACCCTGTATATTATCTTATTACAGTACTTAAAACGTATTCAAAATATAAATTATTTTAGCAATTCTTACTTTCAATAAAAGCCCGAACGGAGGTATTTGAGTGCTGCAGAAATATAAATAAAAAGTTACATCTAAGACGCCGCCAATGCGTGGAATATTGCGAAACGACAACTGCATTGTCGTTCGTGTCAAACAAGCAAGTTATGTATATTATGCGTCATCGCTATACCACAGACTGTGCATTGAAATATTCCACGTGATTTACGGCTGCATGTAGTTTTTATACATGGGTGTGTTTTTCTTACTCGGTCAAAACAACTAAAGGATTTATACGGGCAATCGGGTGCTTTTCTATCAACACCCGTATGTGCGTTTTTCGTTAGGAACGCGAAGCACCTTACTTTAGATAAAGAGTTACGCAAATTTTCATACTGATTGGCCTACTTTGATAATCGTGATTGGTTATTTCCGCCTAGTATTAGCTCCATCATTATTATATGCCCAGTAATGGTACTTGCGTTTGTTAATAATACTTTTTCTGGTCAAAATGGAACTTCGTCCAAATAAGTTTTTGTAAACAGTTTGGATCTTCCTAAAGCCATATTAATATTCGCACGAAAAGAGTAGACGGATAGCTTCATCACCAGGATGAAACGTTTGCACGATGTTAAGCCGTAAGCGTGCATTTTATGTTTTGACAGAATGCGCTGATCAATACAGCCTAATATGGCTATTTCCTCAGCAGCAGCACGTATGGCACTGTGAGGTGAGGGTATTTTTTATATTATATTTGGTTTTTTTACATGATTTTATAATTAAAATCATGTAAAAAAGTTTTCACCACCTACTAATAATTAAATATTAATTAAAAATTTCATTTTTTGAAAATCACTAGTCCTAAAAGAAGCGATAAAGATTGGGTTAATAATACCTATAGTTTTTCGATAGAGGATTCAATTCTACATTACATGGTATAAAAATATACAGGGCGATCCATTTGCAAAAAAAAACACTTTTATACTAAGACGTTGCTCCAAATCAACCCTAGATTATGGGACACCCTGTATAATTTTGTTTACTTTTTATTCCTTGTTTAAATAGTATAGGATTCACACCCTCCACAATCAACATAAAAGCTCTCTACCATTTACTGTATAGCTGTTATTCGCATTTAATGCATCATATTTTTTTTTGAGCTTTTTGTCACAATAACCAAAATAACGCTAAAACGGTAGCCGATAGCTAAGTAGATGTTTTATAAAATTGGTTTTAAAATGCCTGGTAGAAACTAAAGGTGCACTAAAAAATATAAGTTTCTATTTGTAATATCAAAGTTGGCCATGATTTTCGATGTAACCGGAAGCGCGACATAAGTGAAGTTATTTTTTTAAATAGATCATAGCTAACGATGCTTAACTCCAAAGTTTCGAAATCGAGATATCATTGCAAATTCAAGAACTTTTAATGGACGGGTTCCGTGAATCACCCTACAGACTTTCTGATTAAAGTTATTTTGTAACACAAAAGCAAACAATTATTGATTTTAATGTTATTTTAATGTAATAAGGACTAGAAACGTAAAGCTGGATTTTGCATTGCTTCTCTATTAGATGACACTTTCAGATATGGCTGTCTTCGAGTTCATTGCTTCTTTGTGCTTACCTCAATTTTTACTACTTTCCTTTTATCAAAAGAATTATTATTATAAAATTGAAATCGGCTGAAAAAGCTAGAGCAACAATCTCTGTCATTTCACCGGTTATTACACTAACAGGAAACTAATCTAAACTGAAACCATACTTGCGGAAATACAAACCTATTTGCCAATCATTCATGGTAAAACGGCAAAGCTTATAAAGCGTAGGATCTATTGTCATCAATAAATGAAAGGATTCTAAAGGACGCCATTATAATTTCTTTTTCGTGATACTGTTGCTGAAACTGAATACAGCGACGGGTTATTTTGGTGCTATTTCCTAGCAATTCGGTCTGCTAGGAAGTAAAATTCAGTTAAAAGCCCTGTCAGGTTATCAACATGTTGAATCAAATCTAAAGCCTCCAGTTTTCGAGACATTGATTTTTTTTTAGTTAAAATATGTGCCTGTTGGTCTATTCATATAGTTCCAATCATTCATGGTGAAAACGAACTACAGAGGCCTCAGGACCTCAGCGTTTTCACTTTGGCTTAATACATGTTTATGGAGATCTGGCAAGACAAAATACATTGCTCTGTAAAACCATAAACACAGTTAGCTTATAAATAACAACTAAAACAGTTTTGACCAAAATTGTATGTGTTTGTGCAAGACTAATCAATAAGAATTGTAGAACATTTGGTTCTAAGTTTCCGATTTGAAATCGCATCCTCAAACTTTTATGTGCTGAATATTGATACAAAGGATTAAATTTAATACATAAGAAAACTCAAATTTATCAATCTGTGGATTTTATCTTCTCAACATTTTCACAATTTCCTTTAATTAAGCGATTATACACAAACATATCACGAATTAAGTTATTTTGGTTTTACACTTATCTATTTTGAAGTCCATACATCCATTGAGCAATACCGAAGCTGTACACAGAAAATAGGTATCAAAACAGATTCCTAAATGAATGTGTTTTTTTTTGTGACGACATAGATATTTATTAAAAAAAAATACCATTGATCCGATTCTACTTTCCTAGATTTTGCGTGCTATTCCAACAATTAAAGAAACAAAAACATTTCATTAGGACGATTATTATTCACTATCTCGAATTTGTATCACATCTACCAGTTCATTACACAAATTTCGATCTAAAGAGCCGCTCTCTTTCATTTCCAACACGGCGCCCAATATGCGCTTGTGCGCATTTTCGAAATTCTTCTTCAAATCCTGTTCGAGTTGACACTGCCTCTGCAAGTCGTGCAATCGCAACTCCATCTCGCTCCTCTCAAATTCTAAGGCGGTCTTGTCCTGTTGTAACTTGAAAATGTCGTTTTGCAACCTCATAACATAAGCATGACTCTCGTCTATTTCACACTTCAATCCCATAATCCTCTCTTCACTTTCGAATGAGTTGGCCATAGAAGTGAGTTTATCTCTTGTTCAGTGCATCTCTCCTCCAAATCTTTGCATTTCGTCGTTAACTGCTCATGCTGGTCCCTTTGATTTATATATTTTTCTTCCATCTCTTTTAAGTCCTCCTCCAATGATTTAATTTTCTCCTGGAGTTCTTGGATTTGATTCTCATACTCCGCCAGCTTCGCGGTGTAAATACTTATTTTCTGTTCAGCACCAACCTGCTCTGTCTCTCTCCTGATAACTTCCTGAGTCAGTTGGTTTATTTTCGTTTCTGCGGTCTGCCTGCTCAATTTCTCATCTATCAACATATGCACCGCCTTCAATAATTTTGCCGCTAAATCTTTGTGAGTTTCCTCCAACTGCGAATACGTCATCTTTTCCTTATGCAGCCTCTCTTTGGATGACCTCAGCTCCGATTTGAAGCTATTAATCTGCTCTCTAAAATCTGCCACCTGCGCATCATTTATAAACGAGAGCTCCTGTAAGGTTTTCTTGTATATTTTTTCTTTCTCTTCAAACTTTTCTTGTATGGCCGTTAATTGCATTTTTAAAGTCTCGGCTTCGTTTACGAGTTTTAAAGCTTTCGAATATAATTTTTCTTTTTCTGACGTTACACTTGGATGGAATCGTTTAATTTGCACTTTTCTGTTTTCAAATTTTCGCACTCATTCTCTTTACTTTTCAGAGACATTTCCATGTTTAGAAAATCGTTAGTTTTTTGTCCAATTTCGATCTCCATCGACGAAATTTTTTGCTCGCTGTTTTTCAATTCAATCTCCATAGCGTTTATTTTGTTTTGTTGCATATTCTCCGTTTCTATAGCCTTATTTTTGAAATTCAAATATTCCATAAGCATTTGATCGTACTCGCTTTTAGCAGTGCCAGTTTTTCTGTCAATAAGCCATTTTCCACTTGAACACCCTTCAGATTCGTTAAAATATCTTCTAAATGAGTTTTAAGCTTATCTAATTCTTTATGTTTTTTCTTCACGTCATGCCGTAATTCTACTTCCAATGCCTTACAATGATCTATAGTACTTTGCATATTTTGCACGTTTTGCTTTAAGTATCCTAAGCTTTCCTGCAACTTCTCATTGTTTGTCTTGAGTGATTGAGAGTCTGATGATAATTTTTCCTTTTCCGCTTTAATTTGAGATAGTTTATCCTTCTCTTGGCTTAACTGCTTTTCTAAATCCACGATTTTTTCTTCATCCTTAAATTTATCGTCTGATAAAATCTTTAGATCTGCTTTTAAATCACTTAATTCTGCTTCCAGCTTTCCTATCTGCGTCCTATATCCGTTTTCGCGATCCAAAAGATTATTCTTTTGTACCAAGACTTCATTAAAATCGCAAAGCAACTCTTTAACTGCATTTCTCTCTATTGTTTGGAGACTCTTCATTGATTCTAATTGTTTGGCGACGGTGCTCTCTAACATTTTCCTAGATTCGCTCATCTTGGCATTCTTCGTCATCTCATCTTCTAATTTATTGCTTAATATGTCTTTGAAACTGCACACTTCCGTTAATTCTTCGCACAATGCAGCTTTCTCTTTAAGACTGATCTTCTGCAGTTCGCTTAATTTTCTAATATCCTGCTGTAATTCGGTAATAGTGGCATCCTTTTCTTGTATATCAGCTTGTAGTTTATCGCCCAATTGCTTATTGTATTCAGCAATCACACTGAGGCGGCTAGCTTCTTTAGTCATCACCTGAATCGTGTTCTCCATACCTTCGGCTTTTACAACTTCAGACTTAACCTTCTCATACACGGCTTTCAGGAAATTTTTCTCCTCCAAATGTCGTTTCCTTTCACTTTGCAATACGCTCAAAGTGGACTTGTGCTCGGAAAGCTCTTCCTTCATCTTCAATTTTGCTTCTTTCAAAGACTTAATTTCGTTTTCCAAATCGGTTATTTTATTATTCAATGACGCTTCATTGCTGGACAGGGTTTCAATTTTCGAAGAATATGAACTAACTTTCTCGACTAGACTGTTCTTCTCTGCCATTGTTTGATGGTACATTGATTGCAATTCTGAGAGCTTCGCTTGCGCCGTAGCTAACTCCCTAGCTACGTCACCAGCACCAGATGCTCGCAAAACATGATTCAAGCCGCTAATTTGGTGCTTGAGACCTTCATTCTCTCTCTGCATTTTTTTAAGCACCTCGTCTTTTTCATCTATCTTAATCTTCAACAGTTCTAAACCTTCAATCATCTTAACCATTTTCTCCCGCTCTTCCAATGCGCTTTTTGTCTTCGATTGTATAATTTGCTGATACTTCTCGAGTTCTTTTTGCAAAATATTGGTATTTGCAATGTATTCTTGTCTTTCCTGGGCGTAAACGCTATATACTTCAGCTTGCTTTATTGAACTTTTGATTTCAACCGAGGCCAAGTTCAAAGTTTCTCTTAGCTTTAAACATTCGCTCTTACTAACTTTATTTTTCTCTTCTAAAATAGCAACGTTGTTTTGTAATTGTTCTATGCATACAGCCATTTCTTTTATGTAAAATTTACACATAAAGAAAATATCTACTAAAATATTCCCAGATCTTCGTGATTCGATCCAATTAACACTAGAAAGAGCTGACGATAATTTTGCCTTTATGTGATCAATTTCTTCTACAACACCTTCCCCTTGTTGTATAGCATTTTGAAACATTTTTTCATTATTTCCAATCTTATGGTTTAAGGTGGCTTTCCAGCTGCCTTTTCAACCTTGAAATCTTGCAATTATTCTCGTTCTGATTGTTGAATTATCGGTGAAGCAATTCTGAGCTGTTTCCCCATAGCATTCGAATTTTGTTCCTTCGCGTCTGCCAAAGCCACTTCTAAGCTCTTAATTTTTGTATTAACTGGTTATTTCTAAACCTTAATCTTTCATTGTTTTTACCTAGGTGTTCGATTATGTGCAAGTTGCTCTGTTCACGAGAACAACTAGATCCGTCGTCTTGTGCCAGAACCATTCTGATGTAGATCTTTTCGTTTCTTCTCGACAGCGCTTCGTTCTCCTCTTGTAACTTTTGATTTTGACTCATGATTTCCTTCAAAGTATCATTGAATGTTTTCTCTTGATTTTTATAGAATTGGCTTGCTGCACCCACATATCGTTAGCTAAGATTTGAGCATGTCTTTCAGCTTTTATCTGCAACGAGATATGATGGGTAAAAATGTCTGTTAATTCCTTTTCCAAACAATTGTCTTTGAGATATTTTTTTAAGGTGATCATCAGGTGCTCTTCGCTCTTCTGCAATCTTTGAGTAAAATCTAATACCTCCTTTACCGCTGCCGAGATAAACGCCATACTTTTACATTTACTCAAAGTGGACATACATTCAACGAGGTTTTGATCAGAGGATTTTCTAAAATTCTTAGGGTCAGTTGTCCTAAAATCTTTAGCATCAGAAATAGTAACGTTGTTCTTCTGCAAGCTAGATTCTGGAGATGCGGGTGCATTACCTTCCATAAATCTGCAACTCTCCTTGCTCTCCTTGCTTATCGTGTCGATTTTCTGCAAATTCGGCTGTGACTTCACGTCGGCTTCAAGACCAACCTCGCTATCTTCACAAGTTTTACTTTGGACGATTGACTGGTCCTAGATTTGTTCCGAATATCAAATAGACAAGTTACAGAGCCGCCGTTTGAAGCTCGTTGGTGCTGTTGTTGCTTCTGATCTTCTCTTTCGCCTTCATTATCATGTTCGCTAATAACTTTGATCGATTCTTTTTAGTCTTACCGACATCTTTGGGCGAAGAACTCTTACGATCGGAATCGTCATTACTGTCATTCATTTTGTAGAAATTGGATATTTTACGCAGGAAAAATTTTGGAATAGATTTGGCAGTTCGCTTTTGACGCAAACACCTAACCAAATAAATTGAATTTGTCAAGTGGCAGTTGGTTAAAATGTGAGTTTTATTCACTTTACACCCTTGATATGTTAAAATGAAAAAACTGGAACAAAAAAAAAACCAGAGTGACGGAACCAACGACATTAAGTAACCAATTCACACCATTTAAGGTGCGTCCACGCGATCGGAGTTTGCCGAACTCCGAGCGCTAGTTTGGCGAACTCAGTGTCGTGTGGATGGCTGGTGGATGGGCAATTCGCAGTTCGCCTAGTCGGCAAATGTTTGCCTATTTCCGATTTAAAGTGACAGGAAAAGCTGTTGACAGCTGTCTACCCACCTCGTATTGTTTTTAAACTATTTTTAATGAGAGTCATTGTGACAGTAGGTAACAGGTACAAATTCATTTTAATACACTTACATACTTTTATCTCTAGACGTTTTCGATTGTACATTGGTTTTAACCAGGTATCATTCGGTTATAACCAATAGTATTCGATTGTGTTTTTCGTGACGTCACAGTTCCAACCTGGTTGAACCAATTTTAACCAGAGTCGGGACTTGGGTATTAAACGTTTTTAGCAATAATACATAACCTCTTCTTACTGTTTACAGCTGTTTGCAACGGGTGTCAATCCTAAGTTTTCATCAATCGTAGAAAAAGTATTAAAAATGTTGTTTAAATTTATAATTAATAATATAAATGTTGAGTTTGAAGAAACTGATATAGTATAGTATAGTTATAGATAATTTAATCCACCGTGAATATAAAGATATGTGTTTTACATTTATTCTTAATAAAATTTCATTTGCAGATGATAACTTTATGTATGAATTTTTTGAGGAGGCCATTAATAGCGCCAAATTAAAAAAATACGGCTTATGCGATATAGGAAACTTTTACAACTACACTATTAATTGAATAATCTTTTATGAGTGACATGCCATTAATATTAATTATTTTAATAATATCGTCAACTGCGTTACTGATATGTGCGTATGTGTGTATATTCTAAATCAGTAAAAAAATTGTGTTTACCAGGAAACCCAGCGATTCTGGCTACTAAAATACGTAGCTTCCTCTGACGTAGGCCAAATAATTATCTTTGATCTTACTTGATAGTTTTACAATACATTCTAATAGTTCATTTATTAATACACATGCTGTTGAATTTGCAACATTGAAGGGATCTGCAATAGACGCAATTGTCTCTCCTTTCGCTAAATACCAAAGCCTCATCTTGTAAAATTTGAGTGTACTAGACGGACTAAGCACTGAAATGTATCGACTTGCATTCTAAATGCATATAAAATCATACGCCAGATATCTATTAACCCAAGTTTCGAAATAATCTGGTATTTTCTCATGTCTTACTCTTTCGTATAAAGAAATAATTTTATATGGACAATTTTTTAAAATGACAGGCAAAACATTCAAACTGTTGTTTCGAGAATGTGTAATATCGTCCAACAGCCTAATGCAAAACGCAAATATTTCCTTTTCAGTAATTCTCTTATACATTTCGAAAAAAAAGGCTAGTGTAACGTTAGTATTTCGAAAATATAAAGCCGAATGTTATAACCTACAACAGTTATAACCAAACCTGTATAACCGTTTACATTCGATCGGATAACTTGTTGTTAATACCCGGTTCTTACCTATCACGTCATGGTTCGAACTCATTGGTTAACCAGCTGTGTACAATCGAAAACGTCTTTTGTTATTGCAACATATTGTGGTCATATATGTTAAAACAGACAGCTTTTCAAAAAACTAATTTTATTAGTCAAATCGTCATATCTATGGATACTATGCCATCTCTTTCTTTAACGTCATTCATTTCACTGGCTGGTCTGGTAACAAGTGATAACGTGTTACACATGCAAGCGCCGTACCTAGACGTATATATTAGCCCACCCTGTATACCTGCTAGAGCTATATATAGCTATAGATTTGTATAGGCATATTTTGATGGGGTAAGAAAATTGCTGTTAGTAAAATTTTTGTTAAATAGTTTTTCATAATATACCGTGTGTCCCCGGATGGAACTGACAAGAGGAAAAAATCTCTATTATTGATTTTACGACAAAAGTCATCCTTTATAAAAACTTCTGTTTGTTGAGTAGATAAATTAACCATCCGAAGATCTACGATTAAATGTACAGAATGTCCACAAATTAAGATAACATGAAAATGCTTCAATAGAGGAGAATCATTTATTGCATTTTAGAGTTTACTGTTAACAGAAAAAGTTCTTTAACAACATAAAATTAGATAAAATACAAAATTTTATGTCTAAAGTTTGAGTATTATGATTGTATGTTGGTAAGTTTAATTGAGGTAACGTCTTATCTGGAAATCAATGTAGATAATCATAATTAATCTTGGCGATCAAAGGTTATTGTATATTGTCTAATAATATTGAACTGCACAACGTCATTAATTGTAGATTTGTCATTTTTTTCCGTTGGAGTTGCAAAATGTTAACTATCGAAGAAGGTATTTATTTGATTAAATGTTTTAGAATTCGAAACGTATCTTATCGATACGCTATAGACATGTTTCACGAAAAATTCCCAAACACCGCAGTATCGTGCGAAGCACTGCGCAAACTTCTGTATAAGTTTGATCTAGTTGGATCTGTAGTAAATGTTAAGAAACCCAAAAAAAAAATACAATGAAGACGATACGGCTACACTTTTGGCAGTAGATTCAGTGATAGGAACACCAATATTATCCTTACGGAAACGATCACAAAGACTGAATATTAGTAAACCTCATTTGCAGAGAATTTTTAAGAGAAAACAAAGTTCGACCATTTATACCAAAGTTCAGACATTCACTTGAAAATGGAGATGAAGAGAAACGATTGGATTTTTGTTTATGGGTTGGTGAGGATTACCTCGTAGATACACGTTTTCATAGAATGATATTTTTTACTGATGAAGCAACCTTCTGCACCAATGGTCGCGTTTTATCATAAAACAGTCGCTATTGGGCTTTTCATAATCCAAACTACGTCATTCAAAAACGCTGTCAACGTTATAAAAGAGTAAATGTTTGATGCGGAATTTTTTCGATCGAATCATTGGACTATATTTTATTGATGAGAATTAGAATCAACACGTTTATGTGCGTCTTTAAGAAACTTATCTATTACCGTTTCTAGATAATTTACCGCTAGAAATGCGGCGTAACATTTTCTGGCAACAAGACGGATGTCCTGCTCATGCGACGCTTTTGGTACGGCAGTGGTTGACAGATCAGTTCGGAGAAAGATGGATGGGAAGATTTGGTCCAATAAGTTTTCCTGCTAGATCACCTGACTTGACACCTCTTGATTTTTTTGTGGGGTATTTTAAAGTAAAAACTTTACGCAAATGATCTGCCGCATGATCGGGAAATATTAAAAGCACGAATACAGGATGCGGTGAATGAGATAAATGTACCACAAACCATACGCAAAGTCTATGGTGAATTTATTAAAAGGGCGGAGGTATGTGTGGAAGTTGGAGGTGGCCTTGTAGAGTAATTTTTGTTGACTTTAATTAATTGAAATTTTGTACTTGAACTACAAAACATACAATAAATGATACTCTTCTGTTGAATATATATTGAATAACATTTTCATGTTATCTTAATTTGTGGACATTCTGTACATTTAATCTTAGATTTTCCGATCGTTAATTTATCTACTCAACAAGCAGAATTTTTTATGAAAAATGACTTTTTGTCGCAAAATCAATAATAAAGATTTTTTCCTCTTGTTAACTCCATCCGGGGACACACGGTACATCGATCTTGCATACATTAGGATAATATGCTGTGGTCAAATATAAATACTAATTATAAGTTGGGGAATTGTATTTAATTACAAGTAGAATTAAATACATTATTTTCCGTATGGCTTCCCTTTATAACATTTCTCTCCCTTACTAACATAACCCTTCTTACAAGCACAAGAATAGCACTTCTTATATCCACAACTGTCACAAGGATTTTTGTTGTAATTATGACGGTAACCATATCCGGGGTACCCTCCATAAGGATAAGAAGGTTGTCTGGGATAATATAGGGGCTGCAATTCCTCATTTTCCCCACAATCTAAATTTAAAACCCAATATAAAAATGTTGCTTAGTCGGAGTGATTGTACTCACATTTGTCGCCATCCTCATCCTTTGGTGGTTTTGTCTCTTTTGGTGGCTCGGTAGGTTTCTTTTCTGCAATTAATTATTTCAGTATTTCCAATGTCGTTTTAATTATTAAATACGTACCACATTCATCTTTGGGTATGCACTTGCCATCCGGTCCTGTAACTTGTTTCTTTAGAAGGTCACAGACGCATTCGTCCTTTTCTTTGACCTCTATATTAAAATCGCAATCTATTTCTATCTTGCCCTCCTTCTTTCCATCTTCACACTTCGCTAAATTAAGTTAAACATTTGTCAAAACCAGTATTACAATGTAAGCAAAAGAATCACGTGCTTGATAGAAGAGTTTAAGTATTTGAATGTTGAGTGACGGCATAAATTTTAAACATTAAATATTTTACCTACATAGTTTAAAAATCCTTGAGAAAGATCAGCTCTAACATAGTTCATTTTATGTGTGTATTTTTCTAGCAAATTCCATATGATTTATTCATTGGAAAATTGCATTAAAAATGAAGCTTCTATATTAAATTGTCAGATTATTTTACCTCGTGATCGTTATAAAAAGAAACGTTTATTTAGCTTTTGCAGCAACTACTAAACCGCATTTCAATCGTCAGAACTAAACTGATTTTGTATAACATAAAAAGTACATTCATCTATAATATTATTCATGTGTTACGGCTCTTACGCTCTAGGAACTTACTTATTGCGTAAACATTTACACCAAAGCAACACACTAGCAACCCTAATATTATAGGACGAAACATTTTGAAGATGATTACTTCTCTTAAAACCAAACGGTTTCCTTGTTTATATGTTCTTGCTTATCATTTACGTTCGCAAATATTTGCGGCATTTCATAATTCCGAAGCTAACTAAAATTTTTTTCAGCATTTAGAATAGTTTACATACATATTAACAACAAGACGCTTATTAAACAAAAATGTAAGAAGCATACGTTCGGATTGAATTCTGAAGTTACGTTAGTGCATACCTTGAAGCAATTACGTCGTAAAGTCAGTTCTGGTATCTTAAAAGGTATTTACTTCATGAATTTTTTTAAAAAAAAAGTATTTCTTGATTTTAAGGACTTATTCCTTTAATTCCCTATTTATATATTTTAGCTGGAAAATAAATGTGTTTAGTTGCTTATCATTTGATACAATTTCGCTCCTTTGTGCTCAATACGCTAATTAATATTGCCCTGATTCACGTTATTGTACATACACCCATACATACGATATGAATAAAACGATACAGTAACTCGTCGCTTATTGTAAAACCATACCACTATATGCATTACTGGCTTACGCTGCGACTGCTTATTTTGTAAGACTTTGGCGTGTGACTACTAGGGGGTGTACATCTTAACTCTTAATCCCTTAATGAATGATCGAAGATAAAGCAGATACGATAGCGACGAACATGGGATCAAATTCTGAGCGACGCCTGTTGGACAGAAATTCGAGTTCGCCTATATTTTCCTTTCCTTTCTTGTATAGTGATTTCTTTAATTAATTGTTTAGACTTTTTTCGGTTGACGTTTTTTTTTTTGTAGATGATTATTTAAATGGTAGGTAAATTATGAAAAAATGAAGATCATGGGACTCTGAAGAAACAGAAAAGCTGGGTTTAGATTTTTGTGTATTACAAAGTTATTAAGGGGAAATTTTAGTGACCATGCCCAAAGGAAAGAAACATAATATGATGAAATGTCAGTTTTCAAGAAATACACCCTAAAAAAATGTGGTAAAATTACCCCAAAAATAGGAGGCAACTGGGCTACCTCCTATTTTTGTGGTAAATTTACACGTATAGAGGATTTTTCACATACTTGTGGAATATTGCTTGAAAGTGTGGTAATTTTCCCTGGTAAATTTAGACCTCTAAAGTAATATTTCCAAATGGAATGGAATAATTTCAGGTAGATCTTCAAGGAATATTCCACCAGTATGTGAAAAATCCCCTATAGGTGTAAATTTACCGCAAAAATAGGAGGTAGCCCAGTTGTCTCCTATTTTTGGGGTAATTTTACCACAATTTTTTTTTAATGTGTACACTGTGAAAAATTACAGTAATTTTGCCATGGTAAATCAGGAATATTACATGTAATAACGTTGTGAATTTACCACAATAAATCATGTAAATATTGTTTTACATGTTTTTTCTAGGATATTTAACATGGAGAAAGAAATTTCGGTAAAATTTATAGCTTTTTCATATAAGTTTAAGATGTAACAAATTTCAAAAGGAAAATACAGGAAAAAACATGTACAATTTTGTATTTATTCTCGAAATTTACTTAAAAGTGTTTTTTGGGGTATTTAGTGCACTTTAAAAGTAATTTTACTAGTGAACTATTAATTTTCCTGTAAAAATATGAGGATCTTTTATATTTATTTCTTTTTACTTGAATTTTCGGGTAAAACTATAGATATCATGGAAAATACGAAATTCATACGCCGCAATGTGATTGGTTATTGGATTATTTATCTGTGCGCGTAGGTAATTCTATTCGTTTGTCGAACTTATTATTGGCTCAATGATATCATGTACGTCACAAACAATCGTAGGTTTCGCGTAAGCGTGTTCAATCTTGATCCCTGGTTGAGCGATTCAGTATGACCTATTAGGTGCTATAAAAGAATTAGGTAAGTTGCTTGCTCTCTTTATAAAAATACATATGAAAATTACTTTAGTGTTTGGTAAATATAGAGTTCATATAAATATTACATACGAATTTTACAGTACAATCTTTGCAAAATACATCAGCATGTGAAATTTACTACATGGTAGAAATTTTACCTTATGAAGCAAATTTACCGGTAAAATTGTAGACAACTTTTTTTACAGTGATACCTCAAACGCTTGCGCGTTGTATAGTCGACGGCTATGTAATGCATTCTCGTAACGGTTTTGATTTTTGATCAAGCGACATAATATAATGTTAAAAAAAAAAACGTTTTTCAACATTTTGTGTTCCAATCAAATAACAAATACAAATCAGAATTTCACGTCACTTGTATTGTCCATATTATATTGTAACGTGTCGTTACAGCGAAAAATTCATTTCAGTATTTGTTTTAATTTAATGATTTATTTTGGCATAAATCTTCCGTTCATTTGATGAATTTTTCTTAATTTTACTTTCAGTACCGCCGCATGCATTCGTTAATTTGTTTTTTTACCGCCGCGCGCTAGTTCTTAATTTCTGTTCTCAGTGTGTCGCGTCCCCACGCGCTGCACGTTGAATCTACGCACGCTTCAAATCCCCACCGGCACCGCGGGGCTATTTAAGCCGTGCATTTTCCGCATTCGTGGCAGATCCTGACTGCCTACTCCTCCGCTTCCAGCTAGAGATCGTTGCCGCCTTTCGAGCGTGGCGCGACATAGTTCTCCGCTTTCCGTTCGATTACAGATCGTTGCCGCCTTTCGAGCGTGGCGCGACGTAATCTTCCGCCCCGCTCGCACGATTACAGATCGTTGCCGCCTTTCGGGTGTGGCGCGACGTAATCTTCCGCTTTTCGTTCGATTACAGATCGTTGCCGCCTTTCGAGTGTGGCGCGACGTAATCTCCCGTATTTCGTTCGATTATCGTTCGTACCCACCCTCCGGGGGTGGCGCGACGTAACTTTTGCAAACTCCGCATAAAGGTTCGTGAATCCGCCTCGCGAATCTACCGAATTACGTCACTACGTGTATTTTAATACACCCTGTGTAAATTGCCCGGCAAAGTAATAATTTCAACCGCCCCGTCAATATTCAAAAACCGATTAATTACGCTGCCTAGTAATTCTCATGTCGAACGTTAAAATACTAACGTAAACCCCTGTAGATACACTCTTTTATATGTTATTGTTTCCGACCGTCAAGAAATTGTAAATAAGCCGTGTAAAGTTAAATCACTGTACGTTATTATTATATGTATGTCAAATTTGCTTACCTGTATGTATTTGTGTATGCGAATCTTTTTTTGTCTTGCCGTTGTCTTGAGGAATAAAAACACGAAAATCAACGATTTGTTTCACTTGAACACATATTATTTATTGCGTACACTAAAGATTAGAATCCTGGACATTAACTCACACTCAGAGCACTTCAAGAGGTTATTAATTCATTTAAATTTTGTACGACGTTTGCAAGTACGCAATATAAACAAACATCTTCGCGGGTATTTACGATCGACAAACTGACCGCCGCTGCTAGCTCCGCCACGGAAATTCCAGCACTACGCTTTATCAGTTACGAGGATCACTCATAAAGTCCTTGAGCGAAGCGACAGGTGATAAGCGTATTTCAAAAGTAAGTCCGTAAAATCTTTAAAGCAAGTACACGCAAAGTCATACTCCATACCCGAGCAAGTAAAAAACGTCGTTACAATATTTTTACCAACATAAAGGGGTAATATTCCACGAAATATGTTATTTCCTTGCTACTAAGCAAATTTCCCCAAGTGTGGGAAATTACTTCATTTATTGATGTATTTTTCCATCAAAGTCGGTTTACCAGGCAAAATTACACCTAATTGTGGTAATCTGATGTTTACCCTCTTTTTGGTGTAATTTACCTTATATTTCATATGTTTTTTTTCACACACCAGTGAGGTAAATTACCATCATTTTTTTAGAGTGTATGCATTGGTTACTGGTTATTGGTTGATTAGCATAAATAACTAACCAAGATAATTGTGTCATACCAAGTGTCCAGCAACACTGTCGTTTAGTGTCTGGTTTAGTGTGTCAATTCCATCCCTATCCAACTTGAATTAGACAAATCGTGACGCTTTCTCCCCTGGAGGAGAATAGTTTAGGTATCAATCCTCAGAGGCACTGGAGTCAACATGCAAGTACTTAAAGTTGCCTACATATAAGGAAAGGAATTTTGAAAAATATGTTAATAAGATTGCATATAATTTAGGCGCAGGTATGCCACCACAATTATTATTTATTCTAGGTTGAAAAATCTCTTGTATTTCTTAACCATTTCAATACATTTATTTAATTTCATTGATAAGTAGCACCTCTTTTAAGAAAACATTCTATTCTAGAGCAAAAATGATTATTTCGTCCTAGTCATTTTTAGTTAACTGAAGTGTCATGTTGACATTTAAAAAATAAATGAAAGCTACGTATTTTAAATGACAGTTTCACAAAATATATTCTCATGAAGTCCTGAAGTAGTTATTTAGATATTGTATGCTATTCAAGTATTTGCGTAATACGTTGGTTGGCAATAATACATTTTCACCTGTTATTTTCATTCGATTTGAGGTTTTATTCATAAAATGCTAGTTAATAACTGTTTAATTTGTGACGCAGTACCCGCTTCTACAAAATTATTTTGGTTTCCGCTAGAAGCTGGTAGATAATAGTCCATGCTTCATAAATATTTTTTATGCTATAAACACTTGTTAATGTTAATTCACCTCTTTTATAAAACTATAAAAAATACAATTGATTGTATTATTGTGATAATTCATTATGTTTTTGCATAGAATGTACGCTTGCAATAATCATGTATTCAATTTTCAAACTGTAATTATATAAGAGGAAAACAGTAGAATATACATTCAAATTTCGAGCTTTAAGTGACGAGAGCGCTCTTTATAGATTGATACCAGAACCTTTTAAAATCGGTCCGCACCACATTTCACATGGCGTTGCAAGTTTTTATCGTTAAATTAATTATCTCTAGTGCACCTTATCTCTGGTCAATTCCAAGCAATAGTTTTTTTAACGCCTGTGTCCAGAAACATTCATTTTGCAGTACTTCAAAACTACCGTTTTCCTGTCTAGGCAGGCAAAAATGTCACTAGATTCCACACTAGATTCTAGATACATGACAGATGTGTAATAAATTGTCATTAAGCTACTGTTCACCCTTGATAAGATGGACTAGTGTCTTCATTGCACTTATTATTTATAATAGATGTTAAACTAGAAAGAAAATTACAAAAAAAAACTTATTCTCGGAAACGTCAAAATACTAAGGTATGTAACATGTGTGCCAACTTGTACTGTCAACTCCCTAATGTCAAAATTTCTTTTCTATTTTCAATTCAAAATTAAGATTTGTCGGCCCAAAAAACAGTGTGTATCACTAGGCCAGAAACTACACTTTTGCGAATATCAGTACAGTTTGTGAGCCGAGGGCCACAAGCACGAATACTACGCAAGAGAGTTTCTGGCCATATGATACACATCATTTTCTGAACCGACAAATCTTAATTTTGGATTAAAAATAGAAATTTTGACGCTAGGAAGTTGACAGCACCGGTTAGCATACCTTAGTATTTTGACGTTTTTGAGAATATATCTTTTTCTGTAATTTTCTTTCTAGTTTAATATCTATTTATCAATAATAAGTGCAATGGAGATACCATTTATCTTAGTAAGGTTGTACAGTAGCCAGCTTAATGACAATTTATTACACGTCTGTCATGTCGAATGCAGTGTGCCAACCTTTAGCGACATTTTTGTCTGCCCGGGTTTGAATTAATCAAAAGAGTGTTTCTGGACGGAGGCACAGAAAAAAAATTAGCGCTCTCTATTCAAATTAATTGCAAACTGTAAACCGCATATTTTTAATTCTGCTAAATCTTAGTTAACCTAGGTTTGATAAAATTATAGTAAGTATTTTAAAAAGTAAAATATAATCTCCTTACACTATTATCTGCAAAATCTCAGACTAAAAAAATATATTAAATAATACCTACAGTGTAGATCAATTTTTTTTTAAAAAAGTATTGTTCTTATGGACTACGTGCATCCTTTTTCGTTTCATAGCTGTTTATTTGTATCTATCTGTTTGATGGGGATTGTTGCTAGATTATTTGGTGGCTGTCGGTAATCATTCACTATTTGTTTCTGTCTCTGTTTTTCATTTTTTATTTAAAAATTTTTAAAATTAAGTTTGGAAACATTTTGTATATCTGTTTCACCATTAACAGCATTTTCATGTTTATAGATTTGAATTATTTCCAACATATTACGCGTTTTTAAATTTTATTTTTTTTATATATAAAGCAAGTAAGTCGGTAGTATTGTAGTATTCCCCATTTCAACACTTTTAAATAACTAAACAAATGAACTGGCATTGATATTACTTTGTAAAGATAAAAAAGAAATGTAAGGATTGTGGACACTTATTTAGTAAAGTAACAATAACAATATGCATCCCAATATAGCTCAGATAAAAACCATTGAAACTAAAACCACCTACAAAAATAAATCATTGTTTACATAAATACTTACATAACGAACGCCAGAAAACTATACACCTCAATCTGTCAATGATAACCGAAATATTAAAAAAAAATGCGAATCAAGGAATTTTGGCAATTGCAATTTTCTTGTTAAATTACGAATCAGAATTATTGTATTCAATCCTTTGGCGGAAACTACTGCGCGAATATAAATCGTTGCGCAAACCAAAAAGTTTGCGGCATCCTTGTCGCACATTATAAAGATATTACTTCTCTTTCCAGACGATAGTCCACTCCATCGCGGATTACGATGGCATTCGTTTACATACTTTGCAGGTTTAAAAATTTTTGTTTCATTAAACAATAAAAAAAAAAGAATTTTAAATCTTTAAGTCTAACTGTAGTCACCTATTCTTATGTATACCTACCTCTACCTCTGTATGAATACGCTTGTGTCACAATCCTCATTACAGGAGTATATAGTCATACAACAAGATTCACGTAGATAATTATATTTTACCACTTTAGAAATATTACAGCATCATACAATTAATATAAGCTTCAAAAACTTTATTGTTATTATAAATACAAGCTGTCAGATTCAAAAGCAAATACATTTTATTTTTAAGCGACACTGCTTTAACAATTATATTTCAAAGCAATAAATTAACATATAAAGTTTTACTCAGGTAATGATATCAATTCCTAGAAAGGGCACTCACGCTTAGGAATACATTTGCTCCCCTTTGTTTACATTCTCTTATGTACCCGGGTTTACAAAAGCATCCACGAACACATTGTCTCGTACAACCTTCCACAGGAAATCCACAGGCTGGTTCGCAAGCTGTTCCACAGTCCATGTATACCTCATGAGGATCAAGACATTCTGAAGGCACTGCACATTAAAACACTCTCTCATATTTCTTTATATAATTATAAGTTATCAATTAACAAAAGTATTTTAAATTTTTTTTATATCTGAAGCATGGAATTGCACCCTAACGAATAGTTTTTGAGATACGAGGACTGCCTCTGGTAAGACTTTATGCTACCTTCTTCGTAATAACAATCAAGGACGTGATCGTCACTACATCTTTTCAGTTCAGCTACAAGTTTGAGAACAACTACTGCCACAAGATTTGTAAATTTCGTGTTCCTTTTTACTGATAAAGCTATGAATTACCAAAATCTGGTAATATAATCAGAAAGTTAGTTTTCTGATTTGTAGAAGACATATAGTGCATACAAACATCGTCTGTAATTTGATTAGCTTTAGTCACAATCCGTAACAGAATACTTTGAAATGTAAACAATAAATGATTTTTATCTTTTTTATATTGTGATTTTTTTTTCTAAAAATTATACTGTTAATTATATTATTGAGAGATAAGTAACATCAACTTAAGTAAAGGTGATAGTTAAAAGGTTTGCGTTTGATTTCACAATCAGGAAATCGACTATGGAATCTCTTGTCAATATTATCATATTCTTGAGTAATTTGAATACTTGATAATAGTGGTTTTAAAAGCAACTGCTAATCAGCAATAGTTTAGATCATGACCGACTATCACCTACTAACTAACTAACTAAACTAACTAACTAACTAACTTTGACTAAATGTCAAAAATGTTATCCACTTCTTTTGACAGTAGCAGATATTTTTTAGTCGATATTTCGAAATTAAATGGGGGAGTGGCAAGCCGTTAAACTTAAATCTTTTCCAGATAAAACAACTAAAAAGAATACGACCAAAGCATTCAAATTTGCTAAAAATATGCTTATTTAAAGTAGCCTATTCAAATATTCGTTAAAATGCTGAGTCTTCTATTGAAAAAAATACAATTTTGATACGTTGCTGCAAAATAAAACAGCTTGTATAGCGCAAATAAGAAACACATACAGTCGGATACGATATATATTCAGTTTGGGAGCAATTTTTTCCAAAAACTTTTGGTTTATGAGAAATCTTCCGTCTTTGGAGGTTTGGGAAACCCTGTATATTATAATTTATGAATGAATGCATATTAATTTTTTTTTAAACCTTTATAATTACTTTAATATATCTTGATTTTTTGACTGTAGGTACAAAAATTTAAATGGTTCATTGATTTTCTACAGGGTCCGGCAAATCTATGGAAACACCTAATTTCTGGCTAAATTATGAGCCAGAGTTTTATTAAAAAAATAACCTCAAGAAAAGTTTTTGTGGTATTTTTATTCTAGTCTGTGACATACTTTGATCTTCAACAACTATCACATGTTTTGAGATATGTCATCGGTAGTTTTTTTAAATGAATCACCTGTATTTTTTCACATTTTGCGGACACTTTTTTATGGAATTACATGATATGGGGTTTCGTGGA
The DNA here is from genome assembly GCA_004143645.1 of Protaetia brevitarsis. Taxonomy (NCBI): domain Eukaryota; kingdom Metazoa; phylum Arthropoda; class Insecta; order Coleoptera; family Scarabaeidae; genus Protaetia; species Protaetia brevitarsis. The sequence goes on from RXPK01001533.1 coordinate 79,748, forward strand.
TGTGCGAC